>CM026210.1:3755500-4038000 GCA_014839995.1 Xenentodon cancila | reverse complement strand
TTAACAGCCACATTAAGACAGTAAGAAGTCAGCCTGTTATCACCTAAAGAACATCTGGAGGATTAAAGGACTGATGTCTCAGCAGGACTTAGAGAAACCTGTCCAGGCTTTTATCTTCAGTAGACTGGACTACAGTAACACTGTTCTCACTGCTCTCCCTAAAACATCCATCAAACAGCTGCAGTCAGTCCAGAACGCAGCTACTCGAGTCCTCATTTAGAGACTGGACCACATAACTCCAGGTCTTAGATCTTTACACGGGCTTCCTGTCTGTCACAGAACAGATGTTAAAATCCTGCTGTTGGTTTATAAATCTCTGAATCTCTGGTCTCGGGCCAAAATACATCAATGATCTCTTGGTCCATTGAGAACCAACCAGAACCCTCGGGTTGTCAGGGCCACGCCCACTTTCTGTACCCAGCGTTATAACCAAACACGGTGAGGCGGCGTTCAGCTTTTATGCTCCTCACCTGTGGAACAAACTCCCAGAATGCATCAGAGCTGCTGAAACTCACTAAATTACAGTAAAACACAGACCTTGTTTTTCCAGCACTGTTGCGCTGAACTAAATCCAGATGTTGGGTTGTAATTTTAGAAATACTGTAGGTCCAGTGGTCATTTTAAGCTTCAGTGAAAGGGGGAGGGGTATTATCAGTGATCTGTCATCTTTCGTTCATACAGATTTGATAAGACAAGCTTTCCTAAAAAAAATTACAATGAGTATTTAACATCACCTGTCATCATCTACGGTGGCTTGGTTGTGTCACCTCACTGTTAGGTGGCTTCACTAGCTGTGAGGTGGTTTATTCCGGGTACTTAATTTTCCTCTCAAAGTCCAAAAACATGGATGTTAGATTAACTGGCTATCACAAATTTTCCACAGGAGTGAGTTTGAGGGCGTGTAGTTGCTCCAGCAGACCCCCGTCAGGGAGCAGCGGGTGGAGATAGTGGATGAATGGATCGATAAAGATCGAAAACTAAACAATTTCACTCCGATCCGGGTCTGTGATGACAAGGTGTCCTGCAAATCTGATTCGCTGAATGAGAAAGTTTTAGACGGCTGAAATGACGGGTTAATAGCTATATCCCATTAAAGTTTGGTTTTTATTCTGTTTGCAGGTGGCTAGCAGCCGGGCAGGAAAAGCCTTCATGGCCTGCCCTGACAGCGACGAGACAGAGACCTCCAAATCAGTAGAAATGCTAAACAAGCAGATGATTGAGTGGGCCATGTCGGGATTTCAGCCCACTGGACCTAAAGGCTTAGAGCCACCAGAGGGTAAGAAAAAACCCAGAAACCACCAAGCTCAAGGATAGTGTAAGTGAATAATTGTGAATGGTTTCTGTAATGTTAATCATCTGACATGCCATGCACCTCAGAGGAGCGTAACCCGTACAAGGAGGTTTACCCCGAGATTTGGGTGGAGCCGGAAGCAGCAGCATATACGCCTCCTCCTGCCAAGAAGCCTCGCAAAAACACAGCAGAGAAACCCAAGGTTAAGGACATCGTTGACGAGAGGACAAGAGGTAACGGGACTCGTTTAGTGGCTTATTTAGGATTCATGAACTGTTATTGTGTCCCTCAGGAGGGAATCGCAGACTTGTACATGAGTGTTAGTGGTCTGACGAGTCTGGACAAGAGGCTCAACTTGCGCCAGAGATGATGAGCAGATGGTTGTTCTCAAAATGTGCATTTCGGATTGGATCATGAGTTGAAAGAATAGTACAGAAAGTAGGATTATAAGTATGTTGTTTCACAGGCTCCACTACAGCCTCCTATGAACCATCAATGTCCAGTTCTGAGAAAACAAAAGTTTCATATTTTTATGATGTCGTTTCGTACAAGTGTCCCACAGGGGTCACTGTTGAGCCGGGTTTTTTTGTCATGTTACACATAACATTTTATTATTCATTTAAACTATATTTTTGTATTCTCTTTAAAATATAAACGGCCTAAAGCTGAAAATAAAGTAATATAGGACGTGTTGCTTTGCGTAACGAACACTAACGTTACACCTGTAGCATATTTGCCAAAATTCACATTTAGAACAGAAGTACTATTAATATATCTTTTTTTTTTTTTTTTAAACCTAATTAGTCTTTATTTTGTTTTAAAAATTTCTATGAAAAATTCTTAGTAAATTCTTGTTTTTTTTTAACTTCGACAGTGCCACAGTAACTGGTGAATAAGTGTCTATGTTTTAGTCTGCGTCAGACATTTATTTTCTCAAAATAAAAACACTTTGAGCAGGAACGGTTGGCTGTCGGACTCTGTTAACCTACGTTTGTCTCTCGTAGAGCGGCTTGTTTATGAGGTGAGGCAGAAGTGCCGCAGCATCGAAGGTAAGCCGCCGACTTCCTCTCAGCAGCCCTTCACTCACCTCACACCTGTGTTGTTGACAGAAAAGCAGCTGAAGCGTGCCCATAAAAAAGGGAAGAAATTACATTTCCACGACTTATATACTCTGGTTCTGTGGTGTGTTGTTTCTAAACATACCTGCTCGGTTAATTAGCTGCACTAGACATGCCTCACAGCTGTTCAAATGCCTTCACCAGAGTGTGAGTTCAGAGGACTGCGCCTCTCTGACCCCGGGCTGCTAAGTATTGACACGTGCTCCTCTTCCTGCAGACATCTGCATCTCTTGTGGAAGTCTGAGTGTCAGCCTTAAACACCCTTTATTTGCTGGAGGAATGTGCCAGAGCTGCAAGGTAAGCTAAAAGCCAACGAGTGCGTCATAAAAAACCAACAACTCTGAGCTAATTCCATAAACAGAACCTGTTTTTAACGTGCCTACATAAAATTGCTTGCTTTGGGTTTTGCCCTGTGCTTTCCAGAACTGCTTCCTAGAGTGTGCGTATCAGTACGACGATGATGGGTATCAGTCCTACTGCACGATCTGCTGCGGGGGCCGAGAGGTGCTCATGTGCGGAAACAACAACTGTTGCCGGTGAGGTTTTTACGGGCTTCTGCCGACAGCCTGGGCTGCAGCTCACACGTGTACAGTAGGAACGCTTTACTGTTAGACATGTAATGTAAACATGTAATGTAAGCTGCGTTGCTCCTTCAGATTTTTAACATGCTTTAAATTCTTATCATGATGTAGCGTAAAGCCGACTCTCCATTATGAGTCACGCAGACGCAAACACTCGGGTGACAGTTGAGAAAAGGTTGAAGGTTTTTTTTTGTGTGAACTCAAAAGTCAGAGTGGGCTGCTGCTCACATCTGGGCCACATCTGGGCCGATCACCACAGCTTATGTGTTGGATTTTTGACGGTTAGGGGAGAATGGAAGTGCCTCGTGTGTGGTTTAATCAAATTAAATTGACTCATACTTTGGTATTCCTTAAGGGGGCAACTATAAAAAAAAATACTGAGTAAAAATAAACACATTAAACTAAAATAAACAGAAATGATTTGGTGCACTGTTGGAAAGCTGGAGGTGCAGCAGGAAAAGAGGGATGGTTCAAATCTCCAGAGACCGTCCTAATGCTCTGAGGTGTCGGTCTGTATCTTGGCAACGACTAAGCTGATGATGCCACATCCAGCTTTGGGAGCTTAACACGCTCGATGGCTCTCAGTAGACGATATGAACTGTTCAGTATTCAGGGTTCAACCAAGACTACCTGCAACTGAAAGACTGAAAATGCGTCATTGTTCAAACTTCTCATTCGTGGCTGAGTTGACTCTTGCTGTCCTGCTTGTTTGAGCTGCGAATTTTACCCTGAACCCCTCAAGACTTTAAGGCAGAAAGGTGACAGAGCAGAGTTTATTGTAATAAAGACAGGAGACCAGTAGAGATAAAGACTGATGCCGATATAAACCTGGTTCTATTCTTTCTGGCAGGTTCAAACTGTAGAGAAAGGTTTGGCTCATGTTTAAAAAAAAAGAAGATATTCACGCCAAAGGAATATTGAGCTTTGATCCTTCTGTTCTCCTAAATCTGTAAACATCAATTAGGAATAAAACGGGATGACTTAAAACAAAGCATTTACTTTTGAACTTCTTTAACAAACTTTCCTTCATCATTTGATTCCGTCTTTGATGAGTAGAATAAAAAGCAATCTCTTTTAAAAACTTCTTTTACTCACTGTTTAGCATGTGCAGTTTCTCCCACGAGATCTTTGCAGAGACTGCAACCACTTAGTTGAACTTTAACTTAATTTTACAACAAAGCACAGCAATGAGGCTTGGAAATCTGACTCCCACTTTCTACCATCGTCGTATGAAAAACCGAGAGGCAGCGCAAACGTCAAGTTTGCGTTCATTCGCCGGCGCATCCGTCATCTGCTTCAGAATTCGCGTTGTACAAGTTCAGAATCGTTCTTTATTGCATCGCTCATAAAAGGTTAATTTATTAAATAATTTATTCAGTTGGTCAAGATGGAGAAAACTGCAGAAGTGCTCCTGAATTTCAACAGTGCGACTAGTAGAAAAGGTTTAAACGGAGCCCTGGTGCAGAAAATCAGATAATCCACGTGCAGTTGTGGATGTCATCATGCCATCACAGCTTGTGCTGAATGCACAATGCCGGCTTTGTGCTGGGTCACAAATGCCATTGTCTTATGTCACAACCGTCGCAGAGGTCCAGCACAGAAGATACTTAATCAGATATCCTACAAAGTGTAGTTGTGATGTATGTCAGCTGAAAAGACCGCTGAGAAAGTGGACTCACACAGCAAGAGGATAAAAATGAAATCCAGAAATACACTGCTGAGAACAGACGGAGCCTTGTTGGATAGAGGACAAACCAGCCCCCAAAGTGTTTGGCTGTTTTCCCATGATGGCATTTGACATTTAATGATAATTCGCTGCCTTAGATATAAAATTGGTACTGTGAGGCCTGTTTGCGACCACAGACTGGACGGATGTCACCTGACAACGTTGAAAACTTCCCGCGGTTTTCTTAGTCAGAAATCAAGACACATTTCTCCAGTTGTCACTGCTGTACTGATTCACTTTCACTTTTTCAAATTAAATTTAACTATATATATATGTAGTTTATTTATTATTTATTGCTTTTTTTAAAGACCTACACAGCACATCTATTTGGTTTTAGGGAATGTCAAACCTAACAGACTCGGTACGACTGCGATTTAAACATTCAGCTGGTCCGAGTTTGCCGTCAAACTGCACTTTGTCAAAGGAATCGAACCTTATGAATAAATGATTCCTCTTCTCGTCTGTGTTGCCGCTGCGCCAAGAATTGCAGGAAGAGAAAAATAGGCAATCTTCTGTCCGTTAATTCAGTGCAGCTTACGTTTCCAGCAGTTAACAAGCAACTTTGACATTTTTTCATCTGATCATACTTCTGTCAGAGCGTCTACCTCGTTCTCGCTTGGATCTGCATCAGAGTTTGATTGTGCATTCACAACTCCCCAAACTAACCGGACTTTCCGAGCAACCGAACTAGAGTTTGATAAAACGGCGCTGGTGTGAATGCCTCCCGAGGGATTCATTCAAATTCTTTTCCTTTTTAATTCAAGAGTACCGGTACTAGTGATCCCGTCTTCGTTCCGCCACCGCCCTCCAGCTGTGCATTCACAGCAATCCCGTGAAGGCACAATCCTTCCCCAGTGTGTGCTTGCACGGAGCATATCGCTGTACCGTAATCTGATGCTCCCAGTTTTTGGACATTAACTGCCGTCTTCAGTCGGCAGTAACAAGCAACACGGCGCTGACAGGAAGGAAAATAAAAGTTTCTACCTGGTTTCTCCCAGGTGACACCTACAGCAGTGCTGACCCCCGCTTGTGGAGTTGTGCGATGTCACTGTAGCTCAAGGTCTCCCAATCTGTCTCTCATATTTTTTGGGAAATAAAGGAATGTGAATTTTCAGTGTGACTGCCTGTGGTTTTTGTAAAACAATTGAAGTCTGTGGCACAAAAGAATTTCCGTATAATACGCTCTGGATTATTTCAGTATTCATGGGAATAGTTCACCACTTGTTTGCTACAAAAAAAAAAAAAATGATATAAAAATGTGAAAGCAGTTAAAAAACTCCAGGGTTCCTTTATTTCGTACAACCACTCCCCACATTTCTTTGTGGGCTCTTCCAGTTAAATAAAACAAGTCTGGCTCTAGAATAAAGACTGCAACTGCCAGACCAAACATTTCCTTAGAGGATTAAGAGATTTACCCCTTGATACATTTGTGGGAATTATGGTAGAGCTTGTTTTAGCCACTAAAGTCTTTTTTTATTTTTTCTTTCCCCTAAATGGCCGTAACTTGACTCATCCCCACAAAAAGGCCCCACTTCCTCATTACGTTCCAGCATTTTATCTTCTGCTGATTACTTGGTGCTTCAGATTTTTTTTTTTTGTATTTAAATCCAACAATAAAGAAAACACAACATAACCAGGCATGTCTTTAACACACTAACCCCTGTAGGTTTAATTCAATTCAGTTTTCAATTACATTTTATTTATATAGCGTCTATTATATAGTTGTCTAGGCGCTTTCCAGAGACCCAGAACACGACCCCCGAGCAATTAAATGTGGTGACAAATCAAACCAGATGTATCCCACTCTGTGGGTTCTTGCCTCTTTTTACTAAAACAGGAACTGTCCTTGTGTCCAGGTGCTTCTGCGTGGAGTGCGTGGACCTCCTTGTGGGTCAAGGCGCCGCCCACGCTGCCATCAAAGAGGACCCGTGGAACTGCTACATGTGCTGTCAGAAGGGCGCGTTTGGCCTGTTGGAGCGCCGCACGGACTGGCCCAGCCGTCTGCAGCACTTCTTTGCAAATAATCACGAGCAAGACTTTGTGAGTAATCTCCTTTATCCATCAGAACGTCCCAAAGACCGTCTCACAAAAGGAGTCTCATTTTCCTTTCCCTGTGCCGGTGTTCAATTTCAGGATCCACCAAAGCTTTACCCCCCAGTCATGGCGGAGAGGAGGAGACCCATTCGTGTTCTGTCGCTGTTTGACGGAATAGCAACAGGTTAAGCTGAAACTTCTGGGTTTTCTTTTTGTTTATACATAAACATTTCGCACCCAAGTTGTTTTACTTTGATTGCAACTCAAAAACTGTGGCTTTGTTAGATGGTGAAGCCTAAATCTTGTTTTTCTCCATGTGATGTGGTGGGCAGCCTGTTAGGCCTCCCTCTCCCACTGCTCCCCGCTCACTCTGCTGTTATCGGATTCCTTTCTAAATCAGTGACTGCCCGTCACCTGTGGTGGTGGGAGAGACACCTGGTGGAGCAGGGCTGACCCCGTGTGGGGAAAGATGCATTAGCTGGGTTAGTCTGGAGTTAAGAAGGCCAGTCGGCATGTACAATTAAGGTTTGCGTGAGCAGGAAGGACTTAATCAGTTATGCACCTCTTAAAATGACAGCTAGATGTCCTGAAAACTGACTATATTAACTTTAAAGTAATTTTGAACCTTTTAAAGTCAGGAAAAGCATAATGTGTGCCATCTAAAATGGACATATGGAAGAAAAAAAAGTACCTTTTAAGTGCCTGATAGAACATATTTGGATGTCTAAAGTGACTACTCCAGCGGGTCTAGTCTGAACGTGACAGTCAGGGAGCGGTTCAGGTTTGCAGGAGTGTTCTCAAACAGCCTTCCAATCTTCATCTACGCTCTAATTTACGTCTACATAAGCAGTGCAATGCTGTAAAACTAATTTCAAGAGGTCTACAGACAGCAGGGGAGATGGATGTAGTCAATATCATTGGCTGGCCACACCCCCTAAAACGGCAGCTACTAACAGAATCGAAACAACACGTTGAAAACGGAGCTTTTGTTCCACATCTCTGCGATATTTCAGGTTGTTAAACAGTTCTCCTTTAATACATTTTATGATGAATGGTGGGATGAGGCTGAGTGGAACAAACTCCAGAGCTTTGTATTAAACCGGACACGGGTTGTTTTGTTAAAATCTCGACAGGTTTGTCTCAAGTGTCTTTTGCTTTGACTTCACCTCGTGCAGGACTGCTGGTGTTGAAAGATCTCGGCATCCAAGTGGATCGCTACGTAGCTTCTGAGGTGTGTGAGGACTCCATCACTGTGGGCATCGTCCGGCATCAGGGTAAAATCATGTACGTCGGTGATGTGAGGAACGTCACGCGGAAACACGTGAGTTTATGTTCTTGGCTTTGGGCTGTTACCTCGAAACACCTGGTTCCTGTATTGACATTCGTACACCTCTGCAAAAGGAACCAGGGATCAGCACTGCAGCTGATTTGATCTAAGACAAACATATTCCTGAAAAATTGTTCTACTTCCTGGTAGATCAAATACTGGGGAACAAAGCTGTATAATCATCTAGTCATCTACATTTTGTAAAAAGAAATTCCTGCACAAGTCTAAACATGTAAATTAGTCTGCAGATAAAAGAAACCGTTTAACAAGCTGGACCTGGCTGATTGACAGGAAACACGGCCCCAACAAGAGAGCTGTTATTCAAAACAGCGCAAAGGATTATAAAACTCCTTTGAGAAGATAATCAACATTGAGTTTTGCAAAAGATGCTGGTTGTACCCAGTCAGCTGTGTCCAAAAGTTCAACCGAGGTGGGAGGGCTGGAAAAGAGAAGCATGCAGGTAGACCTGGGAAGACGTCGAGGCAGCAGAAAGGAAAGCCAAACGTCATCCATGACGAGGTTAAGAGGAGGAACGTCGGGGCGTCATTTTAGAAATGACACCCCGACACCCCGTCAGTGTCTCATTCAGTGCATTTCTGCTGGGCAAGTGAAGTCTGTTTTAATATAATTTACAAACATTGATCCTCGGAAGTGACACCTTGGTTTAGTGAGGCCGTGTGTCTTATTAAAGAATGACTTCATTCATCATAAACTTTGACTATTGAGTTAAAAGCGTCTCATCAGACACTCAGCAGTTAGAGTTCAGCGACCACATGACACATTCTGACAAGTGACAAAATCAGAAAAGGACCTGTCGGCCTGTGTGTTGAAGTTGCCATGGTAACAGTAAACCTACCGGTAACCGTAACCGGAGCGTCGGTTGGAGCGTGAAGGTTTTACTGCGTGATGCAGCCACGCGCGCGTCATCATCTGGCCTTTCTGTTGTCAAGCTTAATCTTTATTCATTTCTCTGTTTTTCAGCTAAGATATCAGATCATTACGTAGGCTAAAGTTGTAATCAAATACTACACTGTGTTCCGCATCTGTGTAATTACTTCTGGAAAAGGCTGAAAAAGCAACTGGAGGAAATTTTTTAAGAAGACTTTTGCCCACAAATCTCTGGATTTGTGAGATGTGCATTCACACGGGACGAACATCATTTCATGACCTCTGTGTTTGCTGAAATTTAGTAATTTCAGGTAGAATTTTCACTTAATAAATTACAAACATGAAACCATCAATACTGGGTCAAAAACACGAATGTCCTTGTAATTATTACTTTACTCACCGCAGGTCTCCAGATGATTGTAATCCAGTTCTCATAAATGCCAATTCATCAAAAAAACTAAGGAAACGTACAGGTTACAATGAATCTGTGGATCCGTTCTCCCTCCTGAGCAAGCACGAGGCGACAGTGGAGAGAAAAAAAACGATTACCAACACTAGATAGTTGCAGCAGAACCAGACTCAGAGAGGCAGGATAGACCAAGAAACACAGACAGACCAGTTCTGGTATCTGTCCACGAGACACTAAACAGAACAACTGCAATAATAACGACATGAACATACAAGAAGAGTAACGAGAACGAGCCCAGTGCATCATGGGAGGTGTCCTCGCATGTCCACGCCTAAAGAAGCAAAACTAAAGGGACAGTTTATTCCAACATATAAACTTTATCAAAAACAAACAAATCGTGGAAAATAAAATATAGTCACTCTTTTATAATTCAGTTTTAAATATGGGGAAAACAAATTCATAAAAAGTCACACGAAACTTGCAGGTAACTGGCTCTGATTACAGATGATTAACTATTATTATTGTCATTATTATTATTATTATTATTATTATTATTATTATTAACAGCTATGTCAGCTGCAGCTGCTTTTGTTTCCTAAAACAGGAAATGAGGATATTAGAAGAGCAGATAATCCTGTTTAATCAGTAATCCGGCTCCAGGACGCTTCTCATAACTCTGGTTACCTATATGCAACATTCATTAACTAAACTGGCTCTGTCTTAATCTCCTCGTGTCTGACTCTGTCTCTTATCTTGGCGCAGATCCAGGAGTGGGGTCCCTTTGACCTCGTTATCGGGGGAAGCCCATGCAACGACCTCTCGATAGTTAATCCTGCTAGGAAGGGTCTTTACGGTGGGTTTAAAGCACCGGACTGAGCTTGCATGTGCTTCACAGACCAGAACAGCATCACATCATGACCCGCTCCCAACTTGTGCCTTTACTTCATGATTGTTTGTGTCCCGCAGAAGGCACCGGGCGCCTTTTCTTTGAGTTTTACCGGCTGCTCCACGAGGCTCGGCCCAAGGAGGGGGACAACAGGCCTTTCTTCTGGCTCTTTGAGAACGTGGTTTCTATGGGCGTCAGCGACAAGAGGGACATATCTCGCTTTTTAGAGGTGAGCTTCTGCGCTGATACCTGCTCTGTCCACCTGCTGAGCACATGTGCATTCAGGTGTGACGTGACAAGAGTCACGTCAGAGTCACTGGACCATCAATGCCCCCTTGTGGCAGTCAAACGGATCATTAGAGAGGAGCTCTGGTCTTCTTCATCTTGATTGAAAACACATTTAGATGAACATACGCCACAAAACCAAAAACTTGCTTGGCTTTGTTTACAGTGCAACCCGGTGATGATCGATGCCAAGGAGGTGTCTGCTGCCCACCGCGCCCGCTACTTCTGGGGTAACCTTCCCGGCATGAACAGGTCAGTGTCTGGATTGCTGAGGGAAGCACAAAGTCCTGATAGAAAACACAGAATTGATTATTAGTTACGTCATCGCACGTCTGTTTCCGGCTGCGGATCTGAACTTACAACACTGAAGTGGTTGGTGTTTCTCTGAATAACATCATTTATTAAAACGTTTTAAAAGCATTTTTTAGAAACAGTTCTGTTTGTGACGCGCTCTCCGTCTGCCAGTGGGCTTGTCTCACCTGTGAGCGCAATGTGGCCGAACGCCGCCGTGAGTGATTCGGAGAGCAGAGAAAATTGTAAATGTTTGGACAAAGACGTGCTTGGCGTGGCGTTCCCGAAGCCCAAATGTCCTAGAAGTTTCTGTCTAAAAGTCGATCAAACTCTCCATTAAAATAAAAATAGTCGATAGCTGCAGTTGTATTTTCAACACATTAACATGTTATCAGCGATGTGCTTTTAATGACGTCAACACCTGCAGTCCTTCATAAATGTTCATATGAAAATACGAAAGTGGATATCACAACAAACCGCGACCAAAAACATTAAAGCTGCGTGTTTCTGTTCAGTAAATAACGTCTGACTCCATAGTTACCACGACTCAACGCTGTTTTTGGTGTGAAAACCGACGAAAACGATCCAGATATCACCGACTTTCCGCTTTAGTCTTTCCCTAAGTCCAGACAACAGTGAGCTCAGAAAACAGTCCTCAAAACAATCCGACTGCACCCGCTGAGACATGATTCACCAACTTTCCTCATAAACAAGAAACACTTCTGCTGAAACATCTTGGAAACGAAAGCCTGATGCTCAGTAAGATCCACATGGATGAAAAACAGACTCAGTTGATGCTGCGCAGTCATAAACCTCTGGTTTTTAAAATGACTCACTAAAAGCTCCTGTGGAGACCAGCAAACATGACCGTACAAGGAAACTCCACCCTCTGTGATATCATAGCGGCCTGACAAGAGAATATTCTCAGAACCCTGGAGAGTATTTTGTGCATAGAAATACTACATAATAAGTTAACCTCGTTTATTTTTTTGTGCTTCCCATCGTGTCTAAGACGATAATTAATAGAAATAAAACTACGTAAACACAGAAAAGTGTAGTATTTTTTTTTCAGGAACTCATTTTATTACCTTTATCTTTTTCTTTCAAAGATCAGTTTCAGTTGTTTTAGTTACGGTTATGTTTGTTGCGCTTTGGTCACCTAACGTGGTTGTTTGAACCCTCTCCAGGCCCATGACTGCCATGTGCAACGACAAGCTCGTCCTGCAGGGCTGCTTGGAACACGGCAGAAAAGCCAAGGTACAAGTTTAACCAGCAAATCCACGAGGTCCATGCAAGTATACGGATATACTAGACAGACAGCAAGTATTACGATTATTAATTACAAGGAGGTTTAGGTTTGTTTAAAATATCCCACAATTAATCTGATTCAGGCCACTTTGTAAAAGAACAAATCAGTTCAGTCTGTGAGATTAGTTCAGGAAGATCATGATCGGCTGCGTCACTCATCCTTCACATCTCATCTGAGAAGAAGAGAAAAACAATCATCAAAGGAGGACGAAACAGAGTTGGAATATTGTTTGTTTGTTTTGTTCCTCCTCCAGTTTGACAAAGTGAGGACCATCACCACCAGGTCCAACTCCATCAAGCAGGGCAAGGACCAGCACTTCCCCGTCTACATGAACGAGAAGGAAGACATCCTGTGGTGCACTGAGATGGAGAGGTACGCAAACCGCAACACGCCTACCGAGACGGCACACTGACGCGCACATGCACGCTCGCACGCACACACACACACGCGCACTGTGGGTGGAAGCCTGGAAGATGATTCAAACACACCCAATCGGGAACAACAGGAAGTCAAAAGGAAGTCACACACAAGGGAGAACGCTGTCAAAGGAGAACAGGAAACAGGTTCAAGAATAAACTGAACAAAGGGAGAAACATTTAAGACTAAAGTCAAAACAGCAGAAAAAACAAGACACACGACAGAGGTTGTAAAGAAAAGAGCAGAGGAACCCGCCCCCCAAAAGGACGTGGCCTCCATGGTTTCCACAAAGAACTTCAGGTTCTGATTCGTCAGGACAGTGTTCTGCTGGTTTGACTCCAAATATCAGCATTTCAGGATCATGTGATCGTTCCATTCATGTCCAAACCTGCATTTGTGGAGGGCACAGCGAAGCGTGTTCTTAGATGGTTTCGGGAAGCGTGTCTGAGCTCATGAAGGGATTTTCAGTTCAGGATCGTGACTTTTTCTTCTTTTTTTCTTTCACACCGGATCCCGGATCCCTGTGATCTCCAGACAGAGATCACAGGGATCCGGTTCTGGTTTTCCACCTCGTCCCATGCATACAGAGATTTCTCCAGATTGTCAGAATCTTTTGATAATAGTGTGCACTGCAGCTCAGAGTTTCCCAGTCCCGGTCCTCAGGAACCCCTGTCCTGCACGTTTTAGACGTCTGCATGTGTCAACACACCTGATTCTAATTAACGGTCATCATCAGCATGTGGTCAAGGCCAGTACAAGTCCGTGAATGACACGGGCATTTGTATGAGGGCGCGGTGAAGCAGGGAAACATCTGCAGGACCAGGATCGGGAACCGCTGCTGGAGATGATGAGACATTCAAAGTCTTTGCAATTTTAAATTCAGGAGCATTATTGTGAAATTCTTTTACAATCTTTTACACAGCGTTTTGTTTTGTTTTTTTAATCACGGTTGCATTTCTGAGGTCAGGACTTTTAAGAGGATTTCTCTTTTGCCCCTCCCCCCTTTGCTCCCCGCTCGCCTCCTCCAGGATCTTCGGCTTCCCTGTCCACTACACGGATGTGTCCAACATGAGCCGGCTGGCGAGGCAGCGGCTCCTGGGCAGATCGTGGAGTGTCCCGGTCATCCGCCACCTTTTTGCACCACTTAAAGATTACTTTGCGTGCGCTTGAGTCGCAGGAGGAGTCGCTGGGAACCATTAAGGAACGACAACTGTACGTTGTGACTAGAAATAAGATCCTCGAATTATACTCTGGTATAATTTGTAAGTGAAACGTTGACGTAGATTTCACATTATTTCTTGTATTTGAATTGCAAATTTTTTTTTTTTTTAATTCTATTTAATTTTTATGTCATTTTTACCTTTTAGCAGTGTTATCAAGGATTGTTGATTTGTTTGTGCAGGCTATACTTGAGACTATGCTTTCTTTTCAAGACACTGAGAGACAGAGGTGCTAAACAGATACAAAGCTGAGGGTAATGTGACGGGAAACATCAGCAAGAGAGAGGGGGGTTTGTTTTTTCATTTTTAAGATATGTGAAATATTTTTGCCTTGTGAGCGTACTGTACGTCGGAGCTGCGAGACTGGCCGTCTGCGGTGCAGCCATGCTTCCAGCTACTGAGCCTCGCAGAGATGTGGAGAAGAGGATTTCCGTCAGTGTCGGGAGAGCCGTGTCTCTGAGAATCCAAAACACCTGATCACATATACCTCTTTGTTTACAGTTTCTATACACAACTGAAGTTAATAAAAGGTACTACTGTAATATGGTTACAATACCATGGTGCTTCGAGATGATGAAAAACATCATAGCCCATGTGGCACTACAACTTTAGACAATGCAGAGCTCTTTAATCTGTTGCTAGAACGAAGAAAAAAAAAAAAGCAATTATGTTTGACGTTTTTTACATTTAATGAAAAAAAAAAACAACCCAGTTCTGTGCTGTTTTTTTTTTTTTTTCACTTTGAACGAAACGTGGCAGACTGCAGCTCAGAGCCTGTCCTCTTTTACAGCTTTTATACCATTTCTACTGGTGCTCGTTTGATCTCTCAGCCTCTCAGGCTCTCGTACGCCTGGATCTGCACAAACTGAGTGAAGCTAGCCGCATGGGAAATGATGTTTTCAGTCATTCAAAACGTTAAAAAAACAAAAAAAAACAACTTTAAGATCAAAGTCTGTGGTGAGCTACTTTTTTCTAGTTCCATCCTGACCAGTGATATTACTGTACAACTGTTTGTGGTTGCAGGAGGGAGGCCGGCGGAGTCGGGCCTCCGTCCTCCTCAACATCCACCTCTCTAAACTTAAAAACTGTCAGGTGCAAATCCTCAAGAACATGGTGCGGCTTCACAAAGTTCTTCTACCTTTTTATAGCAATTTTGTGCTGTTTTATCAACATTATAAAGCACTTTTATATGTATACTTTCTTTTTTTCTTGATTTCTTTGTGTTAAATATTGGTTCTTGTGAATCTTTGGTTTTTTAGTTTATGATGTGAACTGTTCTACCCTCGTGTCATACTTTTGTATACAAAGTAGGGCTGTGCCAATAGAAGTACACGTATGGCTTTTGATATGTGAAACCTATGTTATATGACTGTACAGTAGGTGGATTGACATTTGTAATCACAAAACTTCTTTCCTGTCCATCATCCACATTGTTCCTTATTTTAAAGCAGCAACGATTGTAACATGTAAGACAGAGTTTAAGAACTGTGTCGTCTGCTTTCTGTAACGTTTTCTCCCTTGTGAAGGACACTTGGGACGCCTCTGCTTTTCCCCCTGATAAATAGTCTCGTTGGTAAATTTTAGACCCATTCGCAGCCATTTCCACAGAACCAATCGGATCAGGGCAGGGGCGGGCCGTGTGCGATTACTCTTGTATTTCATATTTGTTGAAAACAACAAATATGAGGCTGCAAATTTGCTAAAAACGCAACGCAACTCCAGGTCGGCTTCTGCTGCACCCGCTGGTGCAAATCAAAGTCGAATCCAGAGGAACCACGAGATGAAAAGAATGAAATTTTGTCGGGTCACAATTCTCTTCATTTGTAACCGCAAAGATAAATGAAGCTAAATGAAGAATGACTGACGCTGCAGTTTCGTCAAAACGAAAAACTGACATCAGCACTCAACGAATAACGAGACTAAAACAAGCAGATGTTATTGCTTATATAAATATATATATATAAATATATATATATATAAATATATATATATATAAATATATATATATATATATAAATATATATATATATATATATATTTGAGATTCAAAATTAGAAATTTAATTTCTTGATGTACTTAGTTTCTTAAGTGACCTTATCGCCATCGCTTTTGTCCACGAGGATCTCATTCTCCCTCCTCCAACACCCAACATCCCTTCACATTTGTACATTTTGTACATAGAGTTTTCGGGTTTTAAAGTTGCTTCTTTTTAATTTTGTTTGTTTGTTTGTTTCACATGTGATGTACAAATATAATTCTTTGCTAATATATATCATCAAAAAAAAATGTTAGGGGAAAAGTAAAAATGGGGTGATAAATCTGAAGTTGCTTTAAGCATGAGATGTACTCCGAGTCAGCTTTTTCATCCCGGGTCGTTGGTGTCAAGTGAGTCCAGATGTTGAGTCTTGTGAGTTTCTTTTGGCCGATGGACAACTTTTCAGAGGAACGGTTTCAGCTTCGCTGCGCAGCCCTACACGGTGGTGTGTACATTTTATTTTTTATTTTTTTTTGTTTTGCTTCTGTTTCGTTTTGTAAGGCTTTAAAAAGAGGGATTGCAGGTGTTTCCGATGGTGCTAAACATTTTATCTAATCAAAAAACTTTTAAAAAAAGAAAAAAAACAGCATATATATTTGATTGGAAGAGAAATAAAACATGTCCTGATGATGACTGTTTTCAGTTCCTTGTAGTAATGGAAAAGAACTATTATTTCACTCATATAATTATATTAACAAAGGCGTTTTAACTTTGTACTTGAAAAAAATAAGGATAAGAAATAATGAAAGGTATCCTATATTGTTTTAGACTAGAGATTGCTGTAGTTGGTGCTTATCTGTGGGAAAATCGTGTGAAATGGTAATAACTTTTACTGTAGCATACTGTATGCTTTTACACGCATCGCTTCTTAATCCTACATTCCACCCGTACTATTCTCCATGTCTGTTTCCAGGATGTTGCCTGGGATTGATGCCTATTTTGTTTTGTTTTTTTTCATCGGCAGCATCTTTTCATTTTACTGTTCAAGGCAGGTCAATGATTCGATATTTGGTGATGCTGTTGACACTCTGTGACTTTTGGTTCTTTCATAACTGTTTTTTGGCCTTTATGATTTCCCTCAAGACCAGTTTGTACAGCAGATGTAGCAGTCATTCTCCACTTTGACCCCCCCCCCATACTTATGTTTAGTGTCCAGAGAGAAGATAAAAGGCTCCATATGTACTTGTGCTGGAGAACACTTGAATAAATGTCTTGTTTTTGTGCAAAACAAAAAGTCTGCCAACTTCTGCCTGTTTTTATTCATATTTGTCAACAGGTACCCAAATAGGACTCGCTGCAACTTTTGAAGACCATTTACACATAAGCAAACACCTAATTTAATGAATAACAAGGCTTCAGTTTGCTTTAAAACATTAACTTTGCCCTCTGGAGCAACAGAAAAGGGTCATGCATTTTTAAAATCCAGGTTTTATCCCACCAGACCAGGTTCCTGCGGTGGCAGTATTATGATCTGGGGTTGCTTCAGTTGGTCAGGTGCACCAGCATCATGTATCAAAATATGAAGGTCTGCTTGAATGTACCGAATGAGCAGATCCTTTTTACTTTTCCTTTTGCCCTGATTGCGCCACAGATGCGTTCAAGCTGACGGTGTCATGAGAGCGGTTCCAGGAGTATAAGACGTCATTTTGACATTTTTCTTAAAACTTTAAACTCGTAATTCACAGTTCATACATACAAACATGTTCTCTCCTGAGTTTGACCTTATTCAGTCTGGACTTCTCTCGTGGTTCCTGCTGGCCTCTGCTGGTTTTGAGCTGATGACACTGCTGGTCATCTTCTGATTTCACAGGAAGGTAAGTTTTGTTGGCAGTACCGTAACTGAAATCTTGGAATCTTTGCCTAGTATTTAACACTAGATTATACTACATATCCATACTACATGGCTGAAGCTGCATTGAGGTTATTGGAGGACATGAGAAGTGATCCTCTGCTTCGTTTGCATGGTTGCATGGCACCAGGCCCTGCAGCAAGCAGCTTGTTACTTGGCATCTTGACAGCTGGGTGTTCACCATCTGTAGAGCAGCCCTGCACCTGATTAGGCCCGATTACGTTGCCGTTCTGTGGCTTTGAAATCAGCCATCAACTAGAGTTTACAAAACCAGCCTCTTACCAACCTTGTAGGCTGCAAAACTGAAGAATTGCCTCGAAACACAGATTGTTAATTGTTGTTAATTAATGTTTAGCAAAGATCTGATTTATTGAGATTAGACTCAGATTATCGCTGACTGATCCCATAACAAGTTAAAGCTAATTTTACACAAAAGTGATGAGTTTTAAAAGACACTGCAACAACAGCACCTGTAGAAATAAGCCTAGTATTCCATAAATCTAGTCAGAACTGCCTTATTTTAAGCAAAGATATCTGCCAGTGGGGTAAGAAAAGATTTCTAGACTAGAATTAAAAAAAAGGCTTCTTTTTAACTTTCTTTATATATGAAAATTTGCAGCGAACATAAGTGACACAAAAAAAGCATTTTTCAACAGAGAAGACATAAGAAGCCCATCTTGCAAAATAAATAAATAAAAAGCAAATTTTGATACAAAAGAAATCTAATAAGATTCAATCAAAACAAGGAAATAATAATAAAATATTGTCATTCATGTAAACTGATAACCAACATAAAATGCTTTCAAACAAGAACACTTTGTAGTGTATATCAGTGGTAAAAATCAAAATTATCATCTAATATTTACTCAATTTTACATCCCGTCACTTCTGAACCTGCTGTAGCTGTTTCACCACCAGCAGCTACTGTCGTGGTTGTTAGTGTGGTTAATTATTCCTGAATTCCTTGTTGTGGTATTATTGTATATATTTTCTTATGTTAAACTTTTTACGTGTCTATTTCCCTTCATCACGGTAGATGATCTAATTGTCACCAGGTTTGTAAATGAGGCGTGGTCTGTGTAACGTGATCTTAAAAAAAGGTCTGATGACTGAAATGTTGATTTCTGGAGCTGTAGTGTCTAACATGTTTTTCTATGTCTTTATTTTCTTTTCCCCTCTCTTTCTCTTGTAGATTTAAAACCCGTGGAAACCAGCGGCGGAAGAACAAAGTGCTTTTTTTTTCGCGATTCTATAATTTCTTTCTATTTAAGCCGAAAAATACAGCATTTTTTCCTAGTTTCCACATAAATGTTAAGTTCATCACAAAATGTTCATTTTATCTTCTGAAAATAATTTTTTTAGAGATATCCAGAGGACCAATATGGACATTTGTGTTAAACCAGAGTATAAAATATCAGCATTGATGTGATTTTACTTTCACGTCACCCTCTTTATCTTCATAGTGGTACAGCCTCCCCCGGGTGGCCACGCCCTGCATCTAAACTAATTGGTTGCTCGGGCGACCAAGCCTTTACTCAGCGCAGCTGATTGGAGTGTCGCGTCGTCGCGCGGCCTGGATGCTGCGACCTGCGTCAAGTAACCATAGAAACACAGAGCGCTGCCGGAAATGTGGAGATTTACCTCCAAAATAAAAGTCCGGAGCTGAATCTTGTGTCGATGGATAGGGGAGCTCAGTCACTGCACTTCATTGACTTAGTTGTCAAACGATATTGATTACTACGTAGACAAATAAGTCAACATGGGATTGTAATCTAAGAGTTGGAACTTTTTGCTCAACATTAACTTTCAGCTTGTTTCTAGCTTTTTAGGGGCCCTTAGCAAGATTGTGTTTGCCCCTGCCACCTGTTTTGTAAAAATAGTCTGATGAGAAGAATTCAAATATATATATATATATATATATATATATATATATATATATATATATATATATATATATATATATATATATATATATATATATATATATATGCAGAATCTTTGGTTTAATAAGATCACACATTTGTGAAACAAAACTTTTTAAAAAACATATTTTAGGTCAAATTTAAGTGAAAGCAAATTGTGACATTAACATGAAATTTACATCCAGAAACTAGCAGGAAACGCAGTTATAAAACAAACGTGTCTGAAAAGCCTTACAGGCAAGGTTACATGTGAGGAAGCCTCTAGTGGCTACCGGGGCTCGATGTATTCAAATAGTCTGCATGGAGCAAGACAATGACTCTTGTTAATGTAAATGTATAAACACTTTTTAAAACAGGCCTATTTTATTTTCGAGGAGCAAGTTAGTCAGAATAACAGCCCTGGATACCATAGTATTTATTTAGCACTACGCTTGTAAGTCTGCCTGCAGTCATGTACATCACCAAAGACTTTCCATGTCTTCGCCAGGCCTTGACTGCTGCCATCTTCTATTATTTGTTGTTTTCAGAAAGTGAAATCCAACTCGGTCTGTTTGCAATCAGTTGACTAACTTTCACATTTGCTAACATGCTTTGCTGCATTTGTCTGAATCCGGAATGACGATATTTCCAAATTCAGCTCAGAAGACATCCTGCTGCTCCTGGCTTCCTTCAAATCTTTGATGTACAGCAGGACCCATAAAAACCATGGACAACCATGATATCATTGTTTCCATGTGTTTTACAAATAGTTTTGTATGTTTCACATCTTGAACTCTTCAAAACCTTTAATGTTTATTCTGGAATAATTTGTTCCAGAACGACTCTCAAGTCTGGAACAAATTGACTTTTGTTTCAACTGTCCAAATGAATTAACAACTTACTTTTCTTTGGTCGATGCTGTATGATTATGTGATGTATCTTTTAATGAAACTAATAATTACTAGTGTAGAAATATTGTTTAGGCATGCAAAACTCTCCAGGTTGTACGAGACTTCTACCACCAACATTTAACCCTTTGCAACATCTTGAGATTTTCTTCTGACCTTTTTTTCCATTAAGTAACTTCTAATTCTTGAAATCTTTTTTCTCTGTTGGCTTGCGTGCTGTGATTCCTAAAGGATTTCTGCAACCGATTCCAGCACTTCTGTTACATCTGTTATGCTCTGTAGCCATGACAACACAATCCTTTACGTATGGGAGCAGCAGATTGAGCTTTTTTTTTTTTTTTTTTAATCCTCTGTGATGTCCAAATCCTGATGTGTTCCAGGTTGAAGAAGTTGAGCAGAAGTAAAAAGATGGGCAAGAAAGGAGGAAGTCGCAACGTTTTTTTCTCTGTTTGGTCACAGAGAATTTGAGATCACTGGCACATGAGATACACGCACTTGGAGAGATGATGAAGACTGTTGTGGGTGTCAAGCTTTCATATGGGGAGATGGAGACCACAACCAAGGCAGTAAGACTTAAAGTAAGATGCTGTTATCCTGGACATGTCACAGCGGAGGAGCATCTCAAGACTCCAGATGTTGAACTGCCAGCTAATTTGCTTCTGCTTATTTATTCTAATTTCATACTGCAACAGTACATTTATCTTTTAATTATTTAAATTATTCCATTCATTCTAATTTAATTTATGTGGCTCTTTGGGAGTAGGTTTAAATGCAAACTCTTGTAACAACCCCTCAAAAATATTATATTTTCTTTCTTTTAAATCATCAAAAGAGAAAAATAATAATGATCTGATCAAAGTGGGTTGTAGTATTAGACAAATACAACATCAGGCAAACAATCATTAACAAAAATGAAGCCAGGAAGAAAGAAAAATGACGTGGGAAATACCAAGTAACCCCTTACGGCTTTCAATTGGATTTAAGAGTTTAAGTTGTAGCAGGCGCTTCTGTCATCAGTCCATGATTAACTGCTCATCATCAGATGTGCTCGACTCTATAAAAGCAGACAGTTTGACAGTTTGCTGGTCTGAAACAGTTGTGTATAAACACAATGCCAAGAGGGAAATGCATAAGCAGCACTTTTAGAGAAACAACTGTGATGCATGTTAAACCGTAAAGGCTTATAAAAGCCTTTCTAAACAATGTGCAAATGTTTTACTGTGAAAGATTATTATTCACAAGTAGAGTGCACTTAAGCTCATCTTAAGCCCATCTACCCAAGAATGGATTTTTAAACAATTTTACTCTGAGGTCAGACGGTGTCAGAGAATTACAAAAAGACCAAAGTTTGCAGTCACTTCAAACACCCAAACAAATGTTTAAAATAGCTTTTAAACTCAACTTTACTATGAACAGCAGCTTTTATTTTGAAAAGCCAAAGAAGAAGTCATCCTTTTATCTCCTTGCTGCTTTTAGTATGATGATGCTGCGGTCTACTGGTCCCGGACCGGCCTGGAAGGTATCCATCTGGTGTGTGTATCTCATTGGGAAGTGCCATCCACGGATTGTGTCTCCAGTTCCTGTCAGAAAGTGACCAGAGAGCCTAGTGGAGAAGCAGCTGCAGGCCCTTAAGGAGGTATGTGCTCACACTACCAGCATGACTAAAGCCGGTGAGCTGCAGTGGCCCAGTCTGAGGGGAAATCCTCCTGCTGCCTGGAGACTCCTGCCTCCATGCCCCCCGCCCAAGCAACACGTCCGGGGCGGCTGCTGCTCCTCCCCAGGAGGAATTCCCACCCTGAAGTCCAAGCACAGCTCTCGGTCAGGAAAGAGGGCTGCTGCGGGGGCTTTCAAGGTGCGGACACTTTAGGCGAACAGATTGGAGAGGAGGGCGCAGTGAGAGGGTGGGAGCGCCGTTTCTAGGTCGGTGATGAACGCAGACGATCATGATGGAGACCGGCTTCTTTGTGTCAGATGGCACCAGCAGGAGTGTCATCAATTTCACTGCACACGCTGTTAACATTTCTTAATTATAGCACTCTTTAAACAAGCGGGGTGGGGTCATCTGTTTATTATTTGTAAATAAGGAATACACTTCCATGTTGTTTACGCACTCATAAATCCTGCATAACAATAATGACAACTTGATTATACCTGCAGCGGCCTCTTTAGGCTTTAAGGCTGTAAGAAGATCAGTGCAGTTTTACATGTAACTCGGAACAATCAAAGGAGGTTTGAAGAAAGAGATGCTGATGGCTTTTTCAGCCATCAGGTCTGGATGTGTGAAGGAGTCTGTGCCATGCAGTTAAGTTGCCGCACCCTCATACGTACGCTCCCTGCATGCACGCAAAGATGGACACACACACACACACACACACACACACACACACACACACACACACACCCCAGATACATCACAATATTACTACAGAGACGTGGAGGGGAAGGAGGGGGGGGGGGGGGGGGCAGGACCGCATCTTAATTGTTTCTTTGTTACTTCTGAATAGTTAATCTCTGAAAGCACCTTAATCACACCCTCAAGGAAGGAAATATTTTTACACCACACTTACTAATTTTATTTTAATTATTATTATTATTTATTTATTTTTCATGGAGCACATTATTGTAGAGTAAAACATTAGGAACCAACCAAATCTCATCAGGAGCTATGTTCTTTCCTCTTTTCTGCCAAGGAAAACTTTAAATGCGAGCCTTTTCCAAAAGGTTTGGATATTCGTGAGTAACATATAAATTCAAAATAGAAAACAATGATTTGAAAATCTGAAACCTTTATTTTTATTCAAAATAGAACAAAGAAAACATATCCAATGTTTAAAGTGAGGCATTTTATAATTTTTTTAAAGTACATAAAATTGTCCAAAGATGCTGAGACTTATTACTGGATTCTTGATCTCTGAGCCACTGGGTGGTTTATTTAAAAAACTAAAAAACTGTAATATAAATGATTGCATGGACTCAGAAACACTTCCAGAAAGTACACGACTGGCTGTGTCATCAGCAAATGCTGGTTAAAGCTCCGTCATGCAAGAAGAAACCATGTGATGTCATATGGATGTCGCATCCTCCTGACTGAAGAGCAGAGGCTCCATCCAGCTGGTTATCAGCACTCGGCTTCCAAATCCTGGATCTCACATGGTATGAGGACGAATTAGTGCCTCTGGAATGAGAAGCTTGCACATCTGGAAAGGAAACATTGGTGCTACAAGTTAAATAGAGGTTTCAGAGCGACATATCTCTCCATCCAAGCGATGTCTTTTTCAGGGAAGGCCTTGGATCGTTCAGCAAGACAATACTAAAGTGCTTACTGATAAAAGGACTCACGTCTCTGCTGTTCTGCGCTGTAGATGGTTCTGGGGGCTTTTGTTTGGTATCATCACTGTGGACGTTTCAGACTGGTAAAAACACACATACAGCTTTTTGTGTTGTGCATTTTACTTCAGTCCTGTTTCTCAGCCACTATATTTATTGTATTGTAGCTTAATTGTGCGTCACACATCATTGTGAGTAGCTTTAAGCCTCCTTTAGTCCTTTCAAGATAATGGCCTCATTGACCCGTGTTTGCACTATTGTTACCCACAACTGGACTCCACTTCTCTGTGTTTACTGCAACGTCACAGTCTGCCAGGACGTCAGGTTTCAGGCGGTGACAGACACAGCCGACTCAGAGTTGTAGCTGATGTCAGTCACAGCGAGACAGTCTGGTTGCAGAGTAACGTCGCTGAGCTTTCTGTCCTCTGAAGGTTTAATTTCTCTGTCTCAGAATGAGGTACTGTCGGAGGTTCTTTCTCTCTGGTTTCTTGTGTTTTCTGTTTTGTATCTGAAGCTGGACATCTGGCAGTTACTTCTCTTGTAGTACTGATTGTCATGTGCTATCAGCAAATGTTTCATGACATGTGGTGATAAAGCGGTTTGTGTCCTCCTCGCAGAGCGATAACCATGTCCTCTAGCTCAGCCATGGTGCGGATCCTGATAAAAGGAGGTAAAGTGGTGAACGATGACTGCACCCAGGAGGCCGACGTCTACATCGAGAACGGCATCATCCAGCAGGTGGGGAAGGAGCTGATGATCCCCGGAGGGGCCAAAGTCATCGACGCCTCGGGGAAGCTGGTGCTCCCCGGGGGTATCGACACCAGCGTCCACCTGGAGGAGAGCTTCATGAACGCCGTCTCGGCGGATGACTACTACAGCGGCACCAAGGTGACAACCAGCCAGAGCTACTTCATAGAAGACACAAACTAGATTCAGAAACTCAGCTTTCTGTCATAAAATGGTAGCTTTAAGATGACTTTCTTAATGTGAATTCAGTTTTGGACATTGATGAAAGCTACAAATGTCTTAGTTTATTCAACAGATGAAAGCAAACGAAAGTCTGTCGCTGGAGTTATATTTAGCTGAAATGTCAGAAATTATTCTTGTGTTTGGCTCTGATGCTCTTTGAACTTCTGGGATCAAATATGTTGGTTATTTTAGGCTGAACGTCTCTTGCACATCACAACAATAAAAGTGCAGCACTAAGATTTTAAATATAAAGCAAACTAGAAGGAAAAGAGCATGTTATGTGCTGATGATGATAGTCTTAACTCTTAAATGCAGCTGTTCTACTCTAATCTGTTACGATCAGATAAATAGTTAACAGTTTATAAAAATGATCACAAACCCAGATCGTTTCTTTGCCTTAAAATACAAGTAAATTAGATGTATGATGGGAAAATAACAAGAGAACTGCATTTCATTTAAGTTCAGCTGTGATCTATAACAAGAACTGCAAACAAGACCGTTTTTGATGCTTTATTTTATATTGTGAAGATGCACCTTGATTTACCTCAGCAAAAAAGGGCGTCTGATTACTCTGTCGCAGAGCGATGAGTGCATTAAGATAAGAAGAGCGGAAGATGAGGCGGAGCATCCATCATTTCTAGTACCTGCCATTAAGACCTGGTCTGGGATTTCTTCAGCTGTTCGAGTCTGGGTTCATAAACATCACGCGTCCGACTAAATACAGTCACTGGACTCCCTGAAGTTACTGACCAGGTTTTTCCATCAATAAGATTCCATCAACATTGTTGTTTATTTTTTTATTTTAGCAAGCTCATACTCCAAAATAATGATGCAATATTTATCACAAATATCTTTTTCTTGCTGCACGTTCATGCTGGTGCCAGTGGTGCTTTTTTTCAGATGTTTCCACATATTCATTGAGTTATTCCAAAATACTCAGTTTTGATCTGCAGAAATCACTGCAGCCTTTGCGACTTGATCATTGCATCATTTAAAATTTCAATAAAGACATTGATTAATGTTTCAGGTCTAGCCAGGACTCATTAGGCATCAGTTTCAGTCCAGACCTTAACTCTACTGAAAACCTTTGGGATCTGCTGGAGAAAACTTAATTTGTTGATAAATGCCTTTTTTTTCCTCAAAGTTGATCCGGCACTGGTTGTGTTAGAGAGGCTTATAAAGCCGGGCATTCCCACTCTGCTTCAGGGCTCCACGGTGACTCATTCTCACCGGGATGATTGGAGACGGATGCTCTGACCGAGCAGACGCTGGTGACAGTCACTATTCTCCACTGTTCTCTATATTCGTCTCTCATACCTCCCTCCGTCTCCCTCCTAAGCCCCTCCCTCCTTGCTCGGCTACCACCCTGCTCCAGAAAAAAAGAGAGGGAGAAAAAAATCTGGAGACAAATGCAGATCAGTATCCGTTTCCATGGATACCAGGGGGGCCGCTGCAAAGCCTTCCCCCTTGCGCCATTGTGCTTCGAAGACAATGGTTCTCAGACTCACGCCCCTCTCACCCCTTTCCCACCAGCGCTGCTCTCCCAGCACACGCCCCTCTACTCCCTCTGGGGTCAGCTGACAGATGCTCAGCAAAGCATGCACTTATGCACAAAACACTCTCTGTCTTCACTTGTTGGGGTTATTAGGATTTATCACAGTAAATCTGCTTTTAGAGGTTGGGAAATTAGAAGAAGTAGAACTATGTCGAGGATGTAAAGAAAGTACCCCATGATGAGGAGCAGTTTTGTTGTTGTTCTTTTTTTTAGCAGATTGTGTTTCAGTTTGTAGTTATCTGAAGATAGTTATAAAAACAAACTGTGAAAAGTAAAACTAATTGCCTCAACAAGCAGTGCCTCTCTTTTAAATGTGAGATAAACTTAGGCGCCCTTCTCTGGATGCGTTCCAGGCTGCTTTAGCCGGCGGGACGACGATGGTGATCGGACACGTTCTGCCGGAGAAGAACGAGTCTCTGCTGGAAGCCTACGAGAAGTGTCGCAGCTCGGCGGACTCCAAATCCTGCTGCGACTACGCTCTGCATGTGGGCGTCACTTGGTGGGGGCCCACGGTATTAAAACAGTCCTTTTTTCTTCTCCCACACTCATTTCATATAGACCCTAGAGAAACAATAAGTTTTTAAGTTTTTGTTTTTTTTTATATATCAGTCATTTCTCCTCAATTAACTCTAACTAGTTAAATATGATCTTTGTGTACCGTCCAGGGGATGGTGCGTGTCAGTAAAATACATCATAAAAACTTGTAATACAAAAGCCTATTATTACTTGAAATTTTTTTTTCTTGACATTTTTATTTTGCAGTTTTACTAAAAACATCAATCATCGGGAAACAGGTTACGTTTCAGCACTCACACGGTTTCCTCATAAGGATCCTTTTCATTTCCACTTTGCCTCCTACAGGTGCGAGCAGAAATGGAGAAGCTGGTGAGAGAGAAAGGGGTGAACTCCTTCCAAATGTTCATGGCGTATAAGGAGACGTTCATGCTGAGGGACAGCGAGCTCTTCCAGGTCCTGCAGCACTGTAAGGACATCGGAGCCGTAGCGAGGGTCCACGCTGAGAACGGGGAGCTGGTGGCCGAGGTGGGTGAAGAAGCTTTGAAACGAACCACCTTACATTTATTCAGGTATCGTTTTAAGTTCCCCTGAAGCTTTATTGATTTGGCATTTGGTGGTCACGAGGAACCAAAGTACAGCCTCTTTCACGTCTGAGGTTTCAGGACATTATCTTAAGTCTTATTAAGTCTTAAATGGTGCATGAGTCTTTGAATTTGTTGTGGAGGATTTTTTTCCCCACTTTTCTTCACAACTTTGCCTTAGTTCATTGCACTTTTGCAGCTCTCAACATAACAAGGTGATTTTGGGATCTTTTTCGTGAACTATAGAGAACTATACATGTATACGGAGCAGTTCATGGCCAACTCAGTGGCTACGAAGGACAAAATGATCCCTCCACCGCCGTGCTTCTCAGTTGGAAGGAGGTGCTCGTGTTGATACGCTGGGCTTGTTTTGTTTTGTTTTGTTGTGTTTTTTTTTTTTTTTTTGACAAATGTCAAACATCTGATTTAGATGTGCATTATGTTCAAACATCTCCACTTTGGTCTTGTCATTTCCTCCAATTTTGAAATCTTAAACTGCTCCGATGATTTTTAGAGAGAAGAGCCTTTCTGCAGGCAACCCTCCCAAACACGTCTTGGTGTTTAGTCTTCTTCCTCTAACATTTAATACGTTTTATAAGACCTGTACAGTCAGACATATATACCCAGCATTGATGGTGTAGTCTGACCCTTGGATGAACTGTTGTGGACATTCATTGAAGGGAATATTGAAGATTAGCAACTGATGTAAATACATTCAATTTATAAATAAGGATTTTCTTCATATATTGATGAACTCCAAGTAGTTTGGGAATGGCCTCTAGGATTCCTTCCCAAAATTATTAGCAGCAACAATTGTTTCTCTAAGGTCAATGCTGATGTCTTTCCTTCTTGGTATTGTGTTGACTTGCACTAGAATGCTCAAACATCTGCATTCATAGAGGTGCTCACACCTGCTGATGATTCGTTATCAATTACATCTGATGACCAGCAACCTGCTGCTAATTACACTTTTAATTAATATGAAATCAGTGAGGCTCGACTTACTTTTCATTTTTATTTATTTATTTATTTATTTATTTATTTATTTATTTATTTATTGTGTATATATATATATATATATATATATATATATAGATATATATATATATATATATATATATATATATATATATATATATATATATATATATATATATATATATATATATATATATATATATATATATATATATATATATATGTATTATACCTTAATGCAAATTTAATTTCACATTTACATCCTGTTAACAGTAGTATTTTGTATGTTGTTCTCACAGGGAGCAAAGGAGGCGTTAGACCTGGGCATCAGTGGCCCGGAGGGGATCGAAATCAGCCGGCCTGAAGAGGTGCAGTGCTTCAATTTAACTAGCTGCTATTTTTCAGTTAAAAATAAACTTTTCATCACTCCCAGGCTCTTTTTGAGCACACGCATGCCAACCCTGTGAGTAAATAAATAAATCACTACAATGATCCAGTCTTTGGTTTCTTTGCAGTTGGAAGCAGAGGCAACGCACAGGATAATCACCATCGGCAACAGGGTGAGTGAGATGCCATCAATCAAAAGAGAGAATCAAACATGTGAAGCCAAGATTGCCTTAATTAAAGAGGATAATCATCATAACAGCGAAGCTGTTGCCTTCTTCTGTAAGCAAGGAAGCATGCTCGCATCAGGTCAAAAGGTCACGCGTCCGTTAGTACCTGTAGGGTTGTGGATCGGGTCATGGTGCCATGTTGGTAGCTTCATGGACGGTTCGCTGTGGGTCTCTCAGTTTGAAAGTTTTTGGACTGTTTCTGTTTTGTTGGATAAGTCAGATTCATAATTATGATTTGATGTTACTTGGCTAAAAGCAGAAGTGTCACGGATGTAAAATCAAACAACTGGGATCAAAATGTGTCTCAAAATGAGCTCAGTTGTTAAATAGTTAAATAAAAAGGTCAACATGCCTCTTTGGTTTGTTTTCGGTCAGGCCCACTGCCCGGTCTATCTTGTGAATGTGTCCAGCATGTCTTCAGGAGATGTAGTGGCTTCCGCCAAGATGCAAGGTGAGACTAGCTTTATGTGTTATTTCTCACATTTTATGCCAACTGCACTGCAAAACTCATCTCTAACAATGTAAAAAAAAAAAAAAAGAGCAACGACAGCTGCCCGTTTCTGGATGAGTCACTGTTTCCCTCCTTTTGGTTTTGATACCATATGAGTTGACTTGTGTGCACATTGTGCACATGTAGGTAAGGTGGTCCACGGAGAAACAACCACAGCCCACACTGTCCTGAACGGCATGCAGTACTACCATCAGGACTGGTGTTATGCAGCAGCCCACGTCACCGTGCCTCCTCTTCGCTTGGACCCCAACACGCCAAATTTTCTCATGAGTCTATTGGGAAAGTGAGGAAATGCCTCTAAATCATCACATTAATATCAGTCATGTTACTGTTTCCGTCACTGATGTGTTAATAAACGAGACTGAAGGTGACCTCATCTGTTGTACCACAGTGACACTCTGAATGTTGTTGCCTCTGACCACCGTCCGTTCACCATCAAACAGAAAGCAATGGGTAAGGATGATTTCACAAAGATCCCCCATGGGCTTCCTGGCATCCAGGATCGGATGAGCGTCATCTGGGAGAAAGGAGTGGTACGTGTAACTTGACATGTATTTTCTTTGTTGATGAATAATATTAGAAAGATGGTGAAACTGATGTTTTCTAATTGACAGATTGGAGGTAAAATGGATGAGAATCGCTTTGTTGCAGTCACAAGTTCAAACGCAGCCAAGATCTACAACCTCTACCCCAGGAAAGGCAGGATCATTCCTGGGGCAGATGCTGATGTGGTGGTCTGGGACCCCGAGGGATCCAAGTAGGAAACCTAATCCAGCCGTTCATCGACCAGCGTGTCTCCCTGCAGCTTTTATCTCTACTCTCCGTCCCATTTATTGAGCTAAACTGGGTCATTGTTGTCTCCCTGTCTCTTCCTGCAGGACCATCTCCGTGGACAGCCAGGTCCAGGGTGGGGATATAAACCTCTACGAAGGTCTCCGCTGTCATGGCGTGCCTCTGGTCACCATCAGCCGTGGCCGTCTGGTCTACGAAAATGGCATGTTCACGTGTGCCGAGGGCTCTGGAAAGTTTTGCCCGCTGAGGACCTTCCCAGATTATCTCTACAAGAAGATGGTTCAGAGGGAGAAGGTATCAGACAGAGATAAAAGACAGATATTTATATCATTTAGTTTTCCGCTCTACTCTTCCCTTTAAATCCATAGCAGAGTAATGCTGTTTTTATTATACTATAATTACTAGTACATGTGAAAAAGACCCCCCCCCCCCCCCCCCCTTTTAATCATGTTTTTTTACAGGATTTAACTTTTTACATACCATGTTATTATTTATCAGACAAAATAAAACAAAACAAAAAACAAAACATGTGGGCAATACTAAGCACCCCCTTCATGCTTCCATAGGATTTAAGATAAGTTCCAGCCAAGTGCTTCTAATCATCATCACTTGATGAAGTTATCACAAGTGAGATCATTCTTAACAGAAAAGTTTTCCAGACAGTTGCCAATATGGACAGGAGAGGACATCCCAGAAAATTTACTTCAAGGTCCAACTGTGAACTCCCCGGGGAAACATGAACAAAACAAGAGCTACATTGTAGATCTGACGGTCCATTTTAAATGTTAACGTCCACAACCGAAGATTTAGAAAAAGGTTGAACAAGTATGATTTGTTTGGAAGAGTTGCCAGATAAAGCCCCCTTTGTCTAAAAAAAACATAGACTTGAGTTCACAAAACTGGATCTAGAAGGAAAAAAAGGCTTCTGGGACAGTGGAGAGATGACATCTCTTCTGTGGAGAGATGACATCTCTTCTGTGGAGAGATGACATCTCTTCTGTGGAGAGATGACATCTCTTCTGTGGAGAGAAGACATCTCTTCTGTGGAGAGATGACATCTCTTCTGTGGAGAGAGGACATCTCTTCTGTGGAGAGATGACATCTCTTCTGTGGAGAGATGACATCTCTTCTGTGGAGAGAAGACATCTCTTCTGTGGAGAGATGACATCTCTTCTGTGGAGAGAAGACATCTCTTCTGTGGAGAGAAGACATCTCTTCTGTGGAGAGATGACATCTCTTCTGTGGAGAGAAGACATCTCTTCTGTGGAGAGAAGACATCTCTTCTGTGGAGAGAGGACATCTCTTCTGTGGAGAGATGACATCTCTTCTGTGGAGAGAAGACATCTCTTCTGTGGAGAGAAGACATCTCTTCTGTGGAGAGAGGACATCTCTTGTCTAGGATCTAAAATGAAAAAAAGCAAATGTACTTACAAACCATCGTTAAAAGGCGTTTATTTCCTGTAAAATTCTTTCTATTATTATTTATTTACTATTGAATTATTTCTATATAGTATCATAATTCCTACAATATGAATTATTAGTAAAATATTATGATTATTATTAAAATATTAAATGCCTAAATGTTCAGTTTTGTTTCTTAATGGTGTACAGCAGGTTTGTCAGGACAGTTGGATTATGGGGCTAAACAGTTAAAATGATTAAAGTCTAGATTTAGTTCAATTTGATTGTGAATTCATTTACATCATAACAACCTAAACGCTGGTTGAATAAAGAGCCCAGTAACACATGGTCTGCTTGAAAAGCATTTCACAGGCTCACATATAGACCTCATCTAAAATCCAACACATTTGCAGCCAACGTTTTTTTTTTTTTTTTAAATTAAACAGTCTTTGACCTAGTTGTCTTTTCCTTTGTGAAACGTTGTTCTTTCAGAGTCAGGCAGTGAAGGCCGTGGAGCGCGAGGCCTACAATGGTGAAGTTGTTGCCGTGTTGAATTCAGGAAAAAGGGACTTGGGAGCCTCAGAGCTGGACACCCCCACGCGCCCCTGCACCCGGCACGGTGGCATGAGGGACCTCCACGAGTCCAGCTTCAGCCTGTCAGGTGAGGACCAGCAGATCAAACATGAGGAGTTCCTGCATGTGACTTCTAGGGAACAATATTATTACAATAATATATTACAATATTATTATTATATATAATATAACTGTTATTTTAAACAGCAACAGGAAAAAAAAGCGTTTGTCACAGAAATTGTTCATCTCTCAAATTTCAAACCAGTGTATTTGCTCACGTACGCGCTCTGCCAACTGTAAGGTCCCTAGTTATCTAATGTCCTGTTTATTTATTCTCATTATATAGATTAATGGCAAAACTCGGCAGAAATCATGAAATACCAATTTTCTGTCCTCCTTATTCATAACAATTAAAAAATTGCTCTTTATAGCATTAAAGTTGATATAATCTTTACCACACCGGGAACATGCTATGGCTCAGTAATTGCAGAAGAGCTGAATTAAAGGGACTGAAAACGACCAAATCATCTGCATCCATGAGGTGATTAATAAGAAATCGACCAGTCTCACATCTGTCAGCTCCAACAACAGGTCAGTGTTGTTAAAAATACATTTAGAAATGGATAAAAGTTCTCCCTGAAGAACACCGTTGCTTACAAAAGAAGGAGCAGAAACAGAATAACTCCGTCTAACTCATCGTCTGGAATTCTCATAGATAGCCTTATTAACTTAATAAATAATGTCTCAAGGTTTATTCAATCAAAAGCTCTTAAAGCGTCAATAAAAAATTGTTTTGTGTTGCTTCAGGCCCCTAAACGCGTCCTAAAACTGGCCTGACGAGGGTGCTGCAGGGACAAGCATCCCTTTAGCTGAATAGAAAAAGAAAAACTATATCCACAGAGTATTATTGACTTGTACAGAAAACAAGGGAATCAAGTTAAACTATAAAAAAAACTATAAAAAACTATATAAATTTAAATACAGCTTTTAATGCAGCATTTTGTGTAAAAGTAAATATGAACTCCACGACCTGTCTTGACCGCTTAACGCCTGATGCATCATATTTTATATTTTATCACATTTCAGAGACTTTTGCACCACAACCATCAAAACAATTAAAAAAAAAAAATTAGTGCTACTCGTGTTTTCTATTACTATTTTCTTATTTACACTGAACTTATTTTCCAAATGTAGTTACAGTTTTACTACAGCAGTTAGAAATAACATCACTTAGTCTTTAACAATATAATTAACAGTCAGTTACCAGGAGCCATAACTGTTCTGGGAGTAAAAGGAATGAGACAAATTGCTTTATTTTTTAAAACAAGCTGCCTCTCTCAAATCTGTCTAGTATTGAAAACAAGGTGTTTAAACCCCATTCCGAAAATTCACTTCATTAAATTCAGTTTACACAGGAACACAGGAACTTTACACAGAAAACAAGTTCAGTTCAGACAAATGACAGTATATACCAGTTCATTTTTATTCAGTTACTCCAAGCCCAGCCTATCGCAACATAACCAAAGGGATGGAAAAGTCTTCAAACTAATCTAACAGGTAGGGAAGGAATCTATGTTCCAAACACTAACGCCGACCTAATTCCTTAGAGAGGAGCCTGATAACTACAGGCTCTGTCTCCCATTTTACTTTTGGAAACTCTGGAAACCACAAAATAATCCAGCACTCTTGAGAGCAAAGTACTCCGTTGGGATAATATGGGACCATAAGTTTATAAGTAAAGCAGTAAATTACAGGTTTTATACCATGAAGTACAGTTACTTTACAGGCCTCATCTGGCTTCATGTATTTTAATGTATACTTGCTGAGTATTATCAATGAAAGCTTGTGCCATGCAGCTTAATAATTATACGTGATGGAAACATGTAGAGGGAAAAGTAATGGCCCGAGTACATAACCCTGTGGAACACCATGACCAACTCTGGTGTGGACAAACTGAAATCTCTCACATAAATATGACTTACACCAAGCTAATATTGTTCCTTTCATCTCAATAACACTAGAAAACAGGCCTGCACATACAAGGAAATACTACTTCATGGTGTTTCACTGCTGAGCCTGCATTATCCTGTTCTCCGTTCCAGGTGCTCAGATCGATGATAACATTCCAAAGAGATCCTCAGCAAGGATCTTGGCTCCTCCTGGAGGGAGATCCAGCGGGATCTGGTAACCGTTGCTTTACAGTGGAGGAAGATGCCTGAGGAAGGTGTACGGCAGAACAAGAAGTCTGTTAATTAACTTTTTTTTTCTTTCATGTTGAACTGGGAACAGTCATTTAGAACTGTAAAATTGTATGACTTTGCCATAATAATTTTGCAGAATGGCCAGGGAAAAACCTTTGCCAAGTGGTTTTACAGTAGGTACCAAATTCCAGTCAAATGTTAACCAAATATCAGCAGCGAATAAAAATGAGTTGCTATTGAGTTACGTTGTTGATTGGACCATGCTAGGAAAAAGCCTTGTATCTTATTAATGGTTTTAGGAATGAAGGCGAGTCGTGTTATTTTTTTTGATAAGCTTGTGTAACCCGTCTGTAAAACTTTGCACTTGTATCATGTACTATTTAGATGCCTTTTTACATAATTTAATGTCACAAAATGTCTTTTTACGGAGAACCGTAGTGAATGACATGTTATTGCAATATTAACTTTTAAACAATTAGTTAATTTGACGAGGAAAGAATACAGGTCAAGGTTTCATTTTCTTTTTTTTTGTGCCGCATTGAGTTGTTTTACTTTGATGCTATAATTACTAACAAATAGGAAAGACGTCTGAGCTCAGTGATTTATTGTCAAATTGGCGTTTTAGATCATGTTTATAGCCTTATAGAGTATGATGGACAGGCACCTGATGACAGCTGGAATAGGCTCCACCCCCCACCCCCACCAGGGACCCTAGCCAGTATGATGCAGGTGTAGAAAAATGGATGGTTGGTTTATAGCCTTATATAGCATGATGAACTTCTGCTCCGTCCCCAACAAATGTGAATGAACCTCTGCTGTGACTCCTGCAGATGGCAGCACTGTATGTATGTGCTGCAAGTATGGATTGTGTTACGCAGCACTTATTGTGATCATATTCATCCACAGAGAGAAAAAAAGTTTCCCACAAGTTGCCTCTTTCACACGTGAAACACCGAAGCCCTCAAACACATTGTTTCACCTCACCAGTGCAGACCATGGCACCCTCACTGTCTGTCATTTCTCTCTTTTTCTTTTTTGTTTTCCAACTTTATCTTGCGCTGCTCTGAAAAGACCAGGTGTAAATGTTCCTCGTTCTGACACTAATTCAGCATACCACTGTGAAGAATATGAAAATGAAAACACCCCGTTTGGCATTTGCATTTGTAATTAAATGTCCTCTTATACCACCAGACGTTGTACGTTTGTTCAGATTCTCTTGATACGTTTTTGAAGCTGTCTACTACTGTATATTTATTTTTATTTGTAATATTTATCTAAGAATAATTGTCTTTAGTACCTGATTTTTATTCTGTTTCTGTCAAGTATAAGCTGAGATGCAAAAACTCATAACAGTCTGAACATTTTTGCACAGATTTCACTTTCGGTCTTGCAAAGCTCCAGTGAATCTCGTCATGTCTTTTCTCTCCCAAATGTACACTGGTGCTGAACAATGTGTCGTCACATTGTATCCACGTTTCTTGTATTGTTTTTGTTTTTTTTTCTTTCAGCTCTTTATCACATGATTTAAGTGCAAATAAAACACATTAAACTCTCACCTTGTGTGTTATTGATGAGCAACACTGTCACAGAAACAAATCTCTGAGGATGGAATTATTATTCATCTTAATTATTGGCTCCTGATTTGAAACAGTCAAACTTCACCTCAAAAACTGCTGAAGCACTTAAATGCTGCTGTTTTTTTAATCAATGAATGTGATAGCTTCTATCTTTACATAATTAGGACTCTTGATATTGATGATTTACAGTCATGTGCAAAGGATGGTACTCACTGGTGGAAAAACATGAAGAACATTTGGTCATAGTTCATCTCATGCAAACACAACACAGATAACATATATAACTGTTTCATTGCCATTTGTTATATAACAAAAATGAAGCCAAGAAGAAACAAATAGGTAATACTAAGTACCCTCATTATTGTAGCTTCACCTTTAGGCTGAGGTATGTGTATGTGTACTGTGAAACATCATCATCTGCAGATGAACTTCTCTTCCAATTTTCAAGTCCGTGAGGGAGGACTGTCTGTATCTCAGTCTTGTTCACAATTGAGCAGGACTAGTCCGTCATCTGCATTAATAATGACGCTGCACCGACCTGTTGTGGTAAAGATGAGAGGTGAGCCTGAAGGCATCTCTGCTTCTTCCCTCACCTGTGGTCATGAACTGTGGGTAGTGACCAAAGAAACACAACTGTATGTGGACTGAGTTCCTCCACAGGGTGGCTGAACTCTCCCTTAGAGCAAACGTGAGAGTCGCTGCTCCTCCACATCGAGAGGAGCCAGTTGAGGTGGTTCAGGCATCTCAAAGAATCAGGGTTGGTGAAACATCTGCAGGTCATTTGCTTTCTGTAAAGAGCCCTGCTCCGAAAAACAAACAAACAAAAAAACATAGTACCTCATGTCTAGGTTTGCACATGACTGTACTTGGAGAATTGTGAGATTGCACTTAACGTTATCTGTTTAAAAAGCATCTATGTAGCTGGCACATTCACACCAGCAGGTAAAACTTCAGCGGAAGGTATTTTAGTGCAGCCTGATCTACCAACAACCTCAGTCACTGCGAGGCTTAGGCACATCATGTGTCTCTTTAGCCGCAACAGGCCAAAGTCCTATTTATAAAGAGTCTTTAACAGCATGGAGTCGGGCGCATGCGCAGCGGAGGCTGGATTGTTGCGCCTCAGACAGGGCGGCCCGTCCGTTACCAAGCACGCACTGCACCGCGCACGGGCAGACAACGACGACAGCAGCGGGCTTTGGCGTAAGGAGAGCCACCGGCGTGATAACAACACAGACGCACCAGAACACGGTGAGTATGGACACACGCTCGTCTCACAGAGACGCTTTGAGCTGCCAAAGTCACCCGTTTGCGCGTGTTTGCAGTGGAAAAGCGGGGCTGTGCTTTTATTCCCACGCAGCGAGGATATTTCCCCGTGAGCCGACGGTCCTGAGGTATTCGGGGAGGCCTGTAGAGGGGGCCGCTTGGAGATCCAGCAGCAGCAGCAGCAGCGCTGCGGCTTTTTCAACCAAAAGGCTCCCACCAAACGGTTATTGTTCTCATGCTGGACCCCCGCCCATTTTTCTCTTTAAAACCTTCAGAGGTTTGCACTCAGGGTTTTGCTGCAGTCAGAACTGTGAGCGCGTATTCCCCCCTTATCCAAGGCCCGGCACATTTTTCTTTCTCTTTTTTTTTTTGCAGAACAGATAAAGCCCTTATCCGTATTCGTTACATCCATTACAGAAGCTGCGCGCTTGTATGTAGCAAGGCTGAAAAAACTGCGTCTCATACAGCGTTTTCAGAGTTATGGGTTCTAGGTAATAATCATGTAATTGTAGGAGAGCCAGCCCCCATGGGAGAATGCTGGTATGCGCCTTGCTGAAGGGGCTCACCAGCAATCTATATCTATTGTGCATTGCAGGTGATTCAGTTGTTTAACTTTTTTTGTTGTTTTTTTTTTAAGAGAGAAAGATACATGCAACATGCAACAATTTCTCTGTGTCCGTCATGTGCCCACACGTCATTTTAAAATGTGCACCTATGCGTTTTCAGGCAGGGAGGAGTCCCCTGCCTCATTCTGACACCACTGTATGGAATTAACAGGCCAGCAAACTGAGCACAGACAGGCAGGAGCTGCCAGATGTGTCAAACTGCTCGCAAACAGCAGGATTTGTTATGTTAAATCTGGGGAGGATTATGCTGGCAACACATCTGTGGATTAAAACTGATAGAGAAGATGTTTGTTTACAGTCGGAAATCGAGCGTATTTTGGTTCAGGTTAACAGTGTTTCTGACCCAGCACATCATTTCTAATCTGAGAAGGTACCCACCAAAACCCCTGGACAAACCAACAGACTTCTGAGGGTGCACTTGCAGTAGTTTTTGTAGCCATAAGTCAAAAAAATACAGTCAGACATTAGACAAGAGGTTAAACAGAGAAAATATTATTGGTAAAATCAGCAGATCACGCTGGAGGAAGCGGAGGTTTAATGTTAGAAGAGGCAGTACTTTTAAGGTCAGCTTGATCACGTGACAAAGCAATCAGTGCACATTGATTTACATGCAGTGGCCAGAAAGAAGAAGGTGACGTAATCACAGCCAAGATCTGGTTCCACTGAAAGTTCAGAAAAGTTCAGCCGAGTGCTTTTCGTTGCTTGCTTCAGATCGGGGATGGCAGTGAATGTGTACGCTACATCTGTGTCCATTGACAACCTCAGCCGACATGACATGCTGGCGTGGGTCAACGATTCTCTGCATCTTACCTACACCAAGATCGAGCAGCTCTGTTCAGGTGAGCTCAATCAAGCAAACAGAAAAAGGATTTAAACATTTATATATTTGTGTGTGTGTGCAGAGGCCAGAGAGCTCTGCTGGGGGTTCCTGGGGGACTCTGACTATCTGTGGTTGTGTTTTCCAGGAGCGGCATATTGCCAGTTCATGGACATGTTGTTTCCAGGATGCATTCTTCTGAAGAAAGTCAAATTTCAAGCCAAGCTGGAGCATGAATTTATACACAACTTCAAAGTTCTCCAAGCTGCGTTTAAAAGAATGAATGTTGACAAAGTTAGGACCCTTGTGCTGCGTCATGCATTTCATTCAATACCTTCAAACCTGAGATCATTTGTGGTTTTAATCTCTGACTTTTGCTCCTTCTGTTTCTGCTGTCCAGATAATTCCTGTAGAAAAGCTTGTAAAAGGAAAATTCCAGGACAACTTTGAGTTTGTGCAGTGGTTCAAGAAGTTCTTCGACGCCAACTACGACGGGAAGGAGTATGACCCTTTACTAGCCAGACAGGGCCAGGACGTGGCCCCTGCCCCCAATCCAGGTGATAACTTTATCCACAAACCAAAGAGACATCCAGGTAAACCGAACAACTTTGCCTTTCGCTGCACGGTCTTGCTGAGCTTTGGCCTGGCCCAAAAGCGCTCCCGGCAAGCAAGCGGTGTGAGCAGCACGATTCACAGAGCGACTGCTGCTGCCCTCTTTGATCCATCTCACTGCCCAGCATCCACAAGATCTGTGACACTGGAGGTATGGCGGCGGGACTGTGGTAATCATCGAGGCTGCATAGCGAGACGCAGCACTCGTGAGCCAGAAATTACACATCCCGCGACTCCAGTTATCATTTTACTTCTTTAGACTGAATTGATTGTGAGCAGAGATGCCAAAACATTTGCTGCAAAAACACTGAATCTGGTCATTTTCCTGCACCACAGAGACGACGCAGCGCAATGCAGCTTCGTCTCTGTGGAAGCTGGTTTGATGAACAAGAAATTTAGTCTCATCTAACTAACTAACAAGAGAACGTCAGCCTGAACAGCCTTGCTTTGTGCTGGAATCCATGAGCAACAATCTAATTTGAGTGGTAATGTGTCATATGCCGGCTTTCTGGCTGTCACTAGTTAAGCAGTGTGGGTGGAAAAAAAGCAGAATGACTGTATTTACCTACAGAACTGCAATCATACGTGTTGGCATGTTTTGTCTTTGAAAGACTTTGGCTGAAGCACTTATAGAGGTTTGGCTGTGTTTTTTTATTTATTCTTTATTTAAAACACTTTCAATCAAACAAGCACAACCTTTAGTTATTTCAAAGTAAAATTAAATGCCTCTTGAAATTTACTACCAGGTTTACTTCAAATTATTTGAAATCCATTCCCAAAAAGCGGCATATCAAAGGCACATCATGCTACGAGTCTGCGGCATCAGCGCTCTGATACTCTGCTCTGTCTATCGCCACGACTGCAAAAAGAAGAGCCAAATGTGAGTTTAGTGCCTCTCTTTTCACTAATAAGTCAAATGTCGCTTGTCATGTCTGACCGCTCCAGGACCACAGCGGACTTCTCCCACAGTTCCCAAAAACATGCCGACACCACAGCGGGTCCAGCACAACACTCCTGCCCTGAGGAAGAATCCCGCTTTGTCCAGAAACGGCGGCAGTGATGCTGAGATCATGGAGCTAAATCAACAGGTAGAGTTTCACAGAGCGGCGCTGCCAAGTGCACCTTCAGACCGCTTCATCGCTGTCTGGCACGCCTGTGGAGCTCTGTGGTTCACCATCTCCAAAAGCCTTATTTTTAAAAATTTTTTTACAAGCTGTTATGTTTGATAAAGTGCAGAAGTTAGTGCTCATTATAAGTAAAACTTGTGTTTTGAACATCTGGACTTCAGGCCTTCTCATGACTTCCATCTACTGACATGTAGTCCGCCTCCTTTACTCTTAAACACTTATACTTTTGTCTTTTACAGATGAGCGAGGTTTTGTGTAAAACTCACCGCTCCAAGTTCATTTTATTTAGTTGTGAGCTCGTGTTGTCCACGACGACCGAGGAAAGGAAATGGTTTAAACATCTGGCTCTCTCCTTAACTCCTGCCCTACATCCTAGATGCTTTGGATACAACCTGTACAGATGTGAGGTTTTAGGAATGTGTAGGAATAAAGATGTGAGATATAAGAAAAATCCAGTCCTGTCACCTACTGAAAACATCATGACACAATTAAATTCTATAAAAACAACTAACGGGGAATGTCTGTCCTTCCGACCTCCAGCAGTTGCTCTTTTCATTTCCCAAATGTCCTCAGATTCTTCGTTAAAACAGAAGCGTTGTTTGCTGTTTTGTTTTCCTTGGACCAAACTCCAACATTTGTTGTGTCAGTAAACAAGAATGTTTGTCAGTGAAATGGTCACTTACATGTCTGTAAATGAAATATAAGGAGAGTTTTAACTGAGACATTGGTCGGACTGCAGTTTTAGAGCACCGGTCTGAACTCGTTCTCCTCTCCCCCGTCAGTTGATGGAGCTGAAGCTGACTGTCGACGGTCTAGAGAAGGAGAGAGACTTCTACTTCAGCAAACTACGGGACATCGAGCTCATCTGCCAGGAACACGAAAGCGAAAACAACCCCATCCTCAGCAGGATAATCGACATTCTCTACGCGACAGAGGTACGTGTCCTTCAGGACTGATGTTTGTCACTTTCCAACCGAACCCTCGTCCGAAAATATTCTGTTTTGATTTGTTTTCGGCCATCGTTAACAATGTTTAAGAATAGAAAGTTACTGGTTGACGTTTGCAGTCAAAAGTCTGAGGGACAGTCAAAGGACTGAGAGAGAATGTCAACAATCCAGTTTCAGACGTTAAACTTTATTTTCTTCGCGCTGTAGCACACTATAGATCACACTTTTGTCTTGAAAGCAGAAAAACAAACAATCAGCAGCTAAATACAAAGTGGTCATTTTTGTGACACGACTGCACTTTTTTCGCCTCATTCTCTTGTTGCTTCAATAATATTTTGTGATTTTTTAACTCACAATCTTGCACATTGCTTCTTTAATTTTGCAAAAACAACACTGTAACAACTCCAGTTCCATAAGCGTAGATGTTATTCCTCATATTTACTCTCATATAAACTTCTCAAAACGTTAAAGGAACATTTAAATCATGTATCAGAAATGATGAACAAATTATTGAAAATCCTTACTGATGTACTTTTTATAATTCAGCATGTCAATCAGGGGAAACCAAAACTCTCCTAGGATATCGATTTTTCCTGGAAAACTTGACTTGATGTTAAACTTTGATGGTTAAGTGTTCTCATGTTTGTTTTAGCAGTGTAATTTATTTGTGACTGTCATAAAACGTCATTAAAGATGAACACAGCAACTTATCCATCTGTTTAACTACATCTGAATCTTTGAGGAAACATTTTGACACAAAAAAGAAATAAAAATAAAACTGCAAACATGAACTAAAAGTGTTTGTGGTTACAGAAAAGTATTTAGTTTGTATTAAAGATTTCACAAAACTATGTGAAATTAGCCACAACATACTCCACATATGCACAGATACAGGATATTGTGTACTTATTATTTATTAGTCGACATTAAAACACACATTAAGTTACAGTTTCACCAGTTTTAGCATTAAATACATAAACAATCTTGTAATGATGAATAGGGCAACCTTTGCCAGGTGGTCTAAATATGCTCACCTTAGAGGTTGTGCACATAAAAATAGACGCTGTAAACATTGTTGAATTAGTTGCAGTTAATGTGAAGAACATAAGAGCAGAAGAAGCAGTAACCTGCTTATTTTGCTGTTCAAGATCTTTTCAACCTCAGTGAATCCCGACCATCAGCGTTGTTTGTCTGTTTGCATGACATTCGTAATGATTAGAAATAAACAAAAGTATCCTAGTATAGATAAAAACAAGTAGAGGATCTGAATATTGTCCTTTGTTTTATGTATCTCAGGAAGGCTTTGCACCTCCAGACGACGAGGACCTTGATGAACAAGGTCACCTGGACCAGGATGAATACTAAACCCATCGTCTCCCTCCTCCCTCAGCTTCTCCCTTCTAGTTTCTTTTTTTCTCTTTTTCTTTTTGGCTCCTCATTTATTTTGTACTCTCTGCACGCTTTCTATAAATGCTCACCATTACCGGCTCTGTCTGTCGTCTTCTTTTCTTGCTCATATGCGCATCTGTTGGGAACCCGACCCCTCCACCCTCAGACCGTCTGTCCACAACCGCTCTCCCCGCCTCCACTTACACAGCAACAGTAACAGTAATGTATGACATATCCCAGTTATTTCAGCATGAGTAATGCAGAACATTGAGTTGCCTGAAATGAAGATTGTTATGGCAAAAAGTGAGTTTGAGTCTGTAAATATTACCGACATTTGGATTTCTGAAAGATTAATGTCTTTGCTTATTCTGGAGTTATTTATTTGCCTTTTTGTGTGCTGTTAATACTACTGTTAGAGCACAGAACAACTCTGCTCCAGTGTGCCATCAGGAACCTCCCTGAGCTACTAAAACTGTAACAGAAGTGACTTTTTAATAACTATGTCTTATTTATTTAACTTATATTTCATTTAGATTCACTTTGTGTAGCAAAACTGATGCAGACCTACTGAGAGCCGAGGACACGTGTGTTTGCACTTGAGTGGAGCGTTTTGGGTTTTTGCTGCGGTGGGTTTGAAGCATGTAGGAACGCTTTAGTCTGATGGCGCCCCAGGAAACTGATCAGTTATTCCTTATTGATCAGCAACACACCCTGAGCATGAGAATGTTCCATATTGACTGTGAATGAGTGATATTTTGTAAATGTATTTTGTGTGGAGACTTTGTCTGACGTTGCCACTGTATCTCTGAGGCTGAGAAGTTGACATGAAAGAGACAAAAAGGCACCTGCAGACTGACAACACGGATATGTAGCAGTTCTAATGTTTTCCTCTAATAGTATTTGTGGGCCTATATACAATATAAACAAATTTTCACATGACAGCTTTTGTCATCTTATACTGCTAAAGATACTATGATTTGCTGTGAGGTTTTGCCCAGATTTATGAGTTAATGTCTGATCAAAGTCTGTAACCAGTGGACTGGTTATCAGTAGCGTCAAATAAATCATGGATGTTTCTTGTCCATTTTTTGTTTTGTTTTGTTACATTTTATTTTCCTTCCAACTTAACAAATTGGCTCACGTCTGTTCTCTGGAACATGCATTCATTGACCAAGTCGACACAACGCTCATCTTTTGAGTTTTGAATAAATAAACAGTTGTGAAATAAAAATCTGTGGTGTAATTTGTGAAAAATGAAAATACATTTTTATTTATTTAATATCGTTAAAACTCACCTCAAATACACAAGAGACTCAAATGGTAACGCCCCTCCAGGATAAAGACAAACAACAACATGTGAAACAGATTATTACCAGAAATCATATTCAGGTGCGTATTATGGAAGCTTTTACACCACGGCCGTATCGGAACCCGGGATTTTCAAGGTAAGTATTCCTACGACGCCCCAGTCACTAGTCATCATCCAGCACATTTTAACCTCTCTTTCTATCTTATGCTCTTTTTACTTTTTTCTACTTTGTTTTTAACTTTAAAAACGTTCTTTATTCTTTCTTGTAAGTATTTTATTAATTCATGACTCTTTTTTAATATCTTTATTTGCTTTTTGTGATTTAATGTAGTTAGCTCTTTAAATAAAGCTCTTTAAATAGCGTCATGTATGAATTGTGCTCTACAAGCAAACTTTGCCAGCTACTCTTATGTGGTGTGGTTATGGAACATTTCAACGCCTACGTCTTTCATTTTAGTAAAACATAAAAACAAATAAAAAACAAAACAAACTCAAATTCTACACACAGCGTCGTCTGTGGAAAGTTTAAAAGGCCCACACACCATCGGTTGTTGTCGTAGGGGGATTAGCTCAAATGGTAGAGCGCTCGCTTAGCATGCGAGAGGTAGCGGGATCGATGCCCGCATCCTCCAGGTAAAATTTATGAATTTTACAACTGACATCATGTAGGACTGTTACCCTCCTTTTTTATTTTATTTTTATTTTATATATTTGATTCTATTGTGTTAACTTCGTGTCCCCTTTTTAACCTTTGTATAATACATATGACATTAAAACTAGCTGTGAATTATGAACAACACGGTGCCCCCACAATAGCAGAAAAAAGTACACTCGAAATAGAACGAAAATTGTAACATAAACAAAGTTGTACCGATTCGTAATAAGGCTACAATACTTAAATGTTGATTATAGAATCTGAACTTTCACACCTTGTGTGCGGACGGTTAAAGAGACGCACGCAGCGACCGTGATCTCGGAGGGGGATTAGCTCAAATGGTAGAGCGCTCGCTTAGCATGCGAGAGGTAGCGGGATCGATGCCCGCATCCTCCAATATCATATCTTTATACATTTTACATGTAAGACTATATAGAACTATTCTCCCTTGTTCTTTTTAGATCAGAAATTTGATTCTCTGTGTCATCTTCGCCTCCCTCTTTTAGCCTTTCTATAATACATACATAAAACATAAATAACAACCAGAAAACTGAATGGTCCAGAGTAAATTTTATTCACAAATTTGACATCATACACAAAGTCAGAAACAAGAAAATATTTGTTGCAACACAAGCCAGCTAATCTAAAAACCCCTTGCTCTCTTATTAATGCAACTTTAAATATCGCAATTATCATTTATTTTCAGAACGGTAAGTAAATACAACAAGAACAAGGAACACATTTCAAGAGAAAAAAATATGCTTAGTTATTGCAAAAACAATTACACTATGAGATTTGTACACATTAATAACCAGTAAAGCTTACACTCCAGATGAATAATTAGTACTGTTATCTTTATAATCCTCTTCTATGAGTGCATAATTAAGTTTATGAAATATTCAAAACAACAGAAGTCATTACTGACACGCTTCGAAAAAGTGGAAACCTCTTCTGGCTGTGTTTTCAAGCTCCCAACATCTTCTTCACCATGTAGCCAGGCATGTTGTAGAGGAAAAGACCCAAGATGGCCAGCACCAGGAGCGCAGTGACGATCTTGATGGTCAGCCACCTGTACTGGTCACACACCAGGTGTTTCGCAGCCTTGAGGGGAATGAGGAACCAGAGGAGCGCAACATCTGGACGGCTGCAGGAGGGGAGGACAGATGTTCAAGAAACCAAAGCAAACAAGCAAACCAGAATTATCCATGTGCTTCTTCTACAGAGGATGAAATCAGAGGTGCGTCCAGTTTCCGAGTACCTCAGGTTTGGCTGATAGCTCACAACAGATTAAATAAAAATGACAAGGACATATCACTGATAGCAAGATTTTAAAGCATCACTAAGGCACCAATGGTCAATTTATACATAACAGCAATATACTGTTAATATTTGTGTTGTCTTGTGATTTGAGTGTTTAAATTGGTGATTTTTTTGTTAATGTTTTTATAGTGTAACTGTAAATAATTGTTATTTTCATATAAAAGTATAACATTTTTTAATGTCTTGTATGATATATCGTTCCTTTACCTGAGGTTGATATTAAAGCCACTGCCTGTATGTAGCTTCACCATCTTTGACCACATGAGGGCAGCAGAGCACAACAAGCTCATGTGTCCGCTCCTGGTGCAGGACAGTAAAGTGCACCTCCAGTGGAATGACGTAGGATTACGACAGACCGTCTCAACTCATTACCACAGTATGATCAGTGGCTGACTTTATGAATCACTCAGAATAAACAAGGGCATTGGATTTTCACCTGCTCCTCTTCATCACTTCATCACACCTTGTAGCAGCCTTTTTCTCTTTCTTTGCAAGCTGTTTGCATCACTGTAATAAACCAATTTTATTTCCTGATATACCTGCTCTTCCACCTCCTGAAGGTCATTTCTGTACGTGGTTGTACAGTCAGATTGTTGTTTCTGCTCTGCTGCAGCTGTAGTGACATTTGGGCATTTCTTGCTCCCCAGAAACTGTTTTGTTTTATCTGTATTATTAGAAAGCATGAATCATCATGCAGATGCATAGATTTCTTGTCATATATGCTCTTAATCCCTCAACAAAGACTAATTTTGTCCTGTCCACTTTCTGTTGTACTAAAGCCTCTACTGTCATCATCAATGCAACCAGACGTATGTTAAGAGAGAGAAATCATCTCGTTTGTGAAAGTACCAAAGCAACAGCTCAACTTCACAGCATTTTCTTTGAACCAGGTAAGTGACACAGCGGTGCCAGACCTTCTGCCTAAATCCAGACTATAGGACAGTGATCTCTGGTGTGAGTGCTAGAGACATCACAGAGCAAGACCGACACTGTCAGTGATTAAAAATGCTTTTTCATACTTTGGTTTCTCCAGCGGCTCCGGTTCATTACGTCCCTCACCAGCTGGGCTTTTCTCCGCCTCCTCTGCAGTCAGAAGGTGCAGCTCTGCTTCCACTTTACCCTGAAGAGACAAGAAAAAACCAAACCAAACAAAAACAAGCTTTGTGTTGGTGGGACACTGATGTATGTGTAGTCTGATCTGAGCCAAAATCAGACCACACAACACATGTTGGTTTTATTTTCATCCACGTTTGTTGTAAAGCTCTTTTAACAGGTCAGTCCAGACAGGTTACTATAGGTTACTACCACTGACGTGACCTTGAAGCTCCACCTTAAAGAAGACCAAAGTTTGGTTTAATACAGCCTTTGAAAGCCGTCACAAAGACAAAGTATAATGTTAAAAGGGTTTTAAAAAAATGCATGAGTAGCAGCGTTATCAGTTATAGATATAGGAAAATAATAAAACATCTTTACCTGCTAAACATTGTTTGTTTGCATTGTCGCTATGGTAACAAGGAATCTATGTCATGATCTTTTAGATGGCGTGATTTTAGTTTGGTCTGGTTTTATTTTGGTGTTATATTGTGTTACTTTGCTTTATTTCCTGTCTTATTTTGAAAGTGTTGTTCTGGGTGTTCCCATTCAAGTTTTTGCTTCCTCTGTTCTCCTGATTGCTGACACCTGTGTCTCGTCAGCCTCTGAGTCTACATATATATGTTGCTTTGGCTTAGGGTTAATAAGCCTTCGTTCTAAATTTATTTCTGTTTGTATTTACAATCACACTGGTGATCTCTATGCAGCTGTTTGCATATTTCTATACTTTTTTTAATACTTTTTTGATTGTAATGTTTTATTGTGTAAAATAGGTCTCTCTTGAAAATGAGACCCTGTGGCAGAAGCACTGCCTCCGCGCTGAGAAACGAGTGAAAACAATACGTGCTCATGCATTAGAGTCGCCAAAAGTCTCTAGATTTGTCACTAGTCGCTCGTTTTTTTCAAAGTCGCTAGAAAGGTTTAAAAACTCATAGTCGCTGCGTTGGCAATGCTGTTAGGCCCTCCTGTATCAGTCATGTGCGTTAAGCCTATCGCCCGCCTTGTTGTGATCGCTTCGGTACGTTTTGTACCGGTGAACATTTTTGCCAGCTGAATGGATACGGCTGGTCGGACGAGTTCTGCCTGCCTTGACTCTTTGTATTTTTTCTTCACCGTTGGAACGCACCGCATCATCGGTGCTTTTCACTATTCCGTTTAGTAAAGTGTAGTTTAGTTTGCTCTTTGCTGAGACCCACCGTGAGCTCAAACTCATCTTCCTCATTTCTGGCCACAAAAGGCCACCAGCCTTTGATCCTCTTCTGTTTGAAGATGGACACCGTGGGCATCTCTCCTTCATTCGTCACCATTTCAATGGTGCACTGCTTGGGAGTCTTTGCACCACGTGGGAAACGGTTCAGGTCCAGCTCAATTGCACCTGCGGCGAAATTTCTTTTGTAAATAACTTAAATAGAGACAGAAAACAATAATGACAAGTTCACAGTCTACTGATTCATGTCCTAATTGAAAGTCTGTCCACAATACCCAGGAAGTCGTCTGCTGAGAAGTGATCAGCATCCCACACTTGCAGGTTAAGCCGAGCGGGAATCTTGTATTCGGTCTCATCCCAGGCAAACATGGACTCCTTCTTGGATATGACGATCTTTTCCTCTGCCATGAGGTAGTCGAAGGGGTAGATGAAGCGCCAGTTGAAGTTCCCCTCTCCAGTGATGGAGTGGTAGTGGACATCTGTGTCCTGCTTGTCCTCTTGCTGCCCTTTCAACCAGCTGTTACAGGAAAACAGGAGTTTTGGAGCCAAGTGATGAACATTGTCACACTGTCGAGTTAAACTAGTTTTTTTCCTGAAAAAAAACATCAAGCCTGTAATTACCCTCGAACAAATATGTCGCTGGATTTCTCGCCGGTGAAGATATCGTCATCCTCCAAAACAACTTCGTCTGTGTTCCAAATGATCACCCTCAGTTCAAACCTGCAAACAAGCACAAACGGTCCGATGTTGACGTTATCAAACATGGTTGCAAGCGATGACGTGTTGGGATTTAAGTTTTCAAGGAGACATGTTCTTTCCCTTTTTTTTGACAAACTGACCCAATGTTTTTGCAATCTTCATGAAACATCTGTGACAAACAAAACCACACAGGTAGAACAAGGTTTTGTTTGAACTATGTTCAGCAGCTCTGTTTATTGCAGCCAGCTTTAGGGGGCGGGGACTTGTATCCACCCCACCCCCCTCATTGTGACGCTCAGTACTACTTATTTCTGAGGTACAGCGAATGCAGCCAGATGTGAAGCTGGGTGAGGATAACTCAACTGTACGGCAAAAACAGAGCCTCTAGAAATAACACTTATATGCTTAAATATGCTCAAATTGTCTTAAATTAGGCAAAACTAACTCTTGCCAGTGGGGTCAGAAAAGTTGTTTTGACTAGAATTCCTAAAAACCAGCAAAATAGTTACACTACTAATCTAAACGTAGGATTATTTTTTACTGGGACAAGGCTTTTTGTTACTTTCTTAGATAATGATCTGGGTCTGTGATGTCACAGAACCTTGCAAACGGCTCGTTGAAGAGTTTCAGAACAAGGTAACAATAAACGCAAAATTCCTTGATATATGTTCTCATTCACTTATTTTTGTTATTATTATTATTTTTAATATGTCCCCTTTAAGATAACCTCTCATGGCTCTGGAGTTATTAGTAATACTTTAGCTTATGATAATAGCGTATAATTAAACTTTGGCCCGTACTTCTTTGGTTTCCTCGGCGAAATGTCAAGTGCAGGACCTGGCGCGGTCATATCTTTGGGGAACATATCCACCCACATCTCAATTCTTCCCTAGACGCAACAAAATATGAGAAAAAATTACCTCGTACAACGCAAACACAGAAAAAATAAGCAGTTAAGACAAAGGTGTCTGTTTGAGTCACGGCGACATGAACACATCTGCATACTTGCTCTATTCCCGGCTTGTCGGGGTGAAGCAGTGGTCTGGTCTCAATATGTTCCGGGACGAGTTTGCAGCCAGCTCGGGGGATTTCCTCCCAGTTTCTCAGCACAGTCAGAGCCACATGTTCATCAGTCTGCTTCTTCAAACCTGCCAAACATTTTCAAATATAGTTGGGGGTTAAAGCGGCACACACTAAAATCAACATTTCATCATTTACCAGGCCCAGCAGAGCGAATACAGCAGTAATCGTGGAACCTCGTATTAAGTGGAGGATAAGTAAGGTAAAAAAAAAACTACCGTTTTCATCCTCTATCTCAGTTGGTGCCATGAAGACACGGTTCTCCACCTTCACTCTTCCTCCGGGGCCGTAGTGTGGTCCGTCCAGTTTGCCGTCCTTACACAGCTTAGCCAGGATATGTGTGGGTTTCATCGGGTCTCGCCACACGTTGTAACCATAGCTGCGGAGGAAACGCAGTTACGGCAAAAGTAAAACACTTCATAAAACAAGAAAAACTAATGAAACTGTGCTTGACTCGACCAAAACAAAAGGGGGAAAAAGACACGTTCAAGTCCTTTTGAAGAGCAGTTTATCTGACGCGAACTGTCAGCAGTTTCCTGATATTCAGTCTCCGACACAGTGACGAGCAGTGACGAGTCTTACATGGCGTAGTTACATGCGATTCCACATGTGGCCCTGTGTTTGCTGTAGAAGCGGTTCTCCAGGTCAATCTTGGTTTCTCCGATCAGGTCGTCGGTTCCCACCAGGTCCCAGTCGTAAATTGACACCGTGAGCGTGGAATCCATTGGGAATGTGGCCTCGACATCGAAAGATCTGACAACGTGTGAAATGAGACAAGCAGAATGCAGCAAAACCACGAGGCACGATTATGTAATATTTCAGCAGCCTTTTATTTTGTTACTTACTTGCCGAACAAAGGATTCAGCTGTTTTGAAATGTAGTTCTCCTTGTCTTTGATCTCTGTTTTTCCCAGTTTGATTGCAATGTAGGGGTCAGCTTTCCCATTTATGTCTGCAGGATGTAGGTCAGTTGCCTGTCAAGAGAAGGAATCTCTTCAGTATTTTGTTAATGATCCCAGTGCTGGGTATCGGTCCTCCTGAGAGAGTTTTACTTTTTAATGATTTGAAAGCCATTTCTTACCCTGATGACATAGATGCGAACGAGGACGTTAATGGGATCATTGTTGGGAATGTTCTGAAACATCCCCATGTTGGAGTCGAAGTTCACGTCTCTGGGTGCATCATCTGACACTTTGTACATGCACAGTGACCCCTAAAAAAAAGAGTTGATTGTGAAAATACTGCAAAGTATTCCCGGCAGTTTTCAACTGTTTAATATGATTTGAATAAACCCCCAGTGTTCAATGAACCCCTATTTCAGAAGCGTGCATTGAGAGGAGTTTCTTACTTTGAACTTCCCAACAATCCTGTCCTCGTCCGTGACATTTTGGTCGTCGTCGTCGCCACCCTTTCCTCTGAACAGGTTGAAGGTGTGCAGCCAGTCCTCAAAGTTGTTGAAATCAGCCTCCAGTTCCTTTGGATACACCTAAAAAAAAAAAAGCTTTTTAATTTTCCTGAAACCCCCAGAAGATTCAACTCAAACTCAGAGCAAAACCTGAGAGAAAAGGATTCTGTTGAACAGTGTCTGCAGGAATGACTGGCACACATGGAGGCTGGAGGAGCTAGATAGAGGAGCTGGGTCATTCCTCTGCTCAGAAATGTAGTTTTCTGTTCAGTGGAATGACCAGGGTGACTGAAAATAGCGTGCACCATTTTTCCATCAAAGGTAGACTAGGAGGTCGCGTAATCATGAACACTGACTGCTCACAACTGTCCAGTACCTTTAGTTCATCCAGCCTTGGCTTTTTCTTCTCAAATGAATCGAACATCGTCTTCTTCTTTTCCTTTTTCCCTTTACCTCTCTTGGCACTCTTTACTGGAGAGTCATCAGGTTTGATATCTGAGTACAGGTCAGCAGTGAGGACAGAGGGGAGCGAGGACACGGGGTTGGGGGTGAAGGAGCAGAGCTCTCAAGACATGAATTGCACATGAAACTTGCCAAAACCAGGTTTTCTTGGGTGTCGCAGGCATGTCATGGAAGTGTATACCACTGATGAATACGGTTCAGTGGGGGATACAGGATGGAAGTTAGCGGCATCCACCAGGTGGGGTGGGTCATTAATCTTTTTCATTAAAATTAATGATGCTGGAAATCAACCTATTAATGTGTGCTCCACAAAATAGCACATTACCTCCTACTACAAATACAGATACGCGTCTAATATGTCGAATTTGACATTATTATGAATGCTGTTTATGCCATTGAATTTTTAATTCTCTTTATTCAGTAAAAAAAAAAAAATATTTATATATATATATATATATATATATATATATATATATATATATATATATATATATATATATATATATATATATATATATATATGTATATATATAAGCAGCCACTAATAATGTACTTATTTATGGTTCTATTAAGCCAAGAAATGAGAGCTAAACTCCTGATATGTCAGGATAGAAAAATATCTAAAGCAAGGTCAGCTTGGCTGGTTTTTAAATGTGTATTTTTTATTTTTCTGTCCCCATCCATGTAGCAGGGTTCAACTCAGCGGATCTGTATGCCCTCATGTGGTCAGAAGTGGTATCACTACTTAAAATGGCTTTAAGATCTCACTGGTTTTACCTCCGCCATCTGCAAGATCCACATCGTCTTTGTCCTCCGAGTCTGAGAGAGCTGCCTCTTGAGCCTTTAGTATCTGTAACGGTATAAGAGAAAACATTTAGATTCACATGTAAGCAGTTTTTTTTTTTTTTAAAAACAGATCAAAGCATCACTCCATCACCGCCATCACTCACTTATTATTATATAATCAGTATACCAAAGGAAGACTCCTGTTACTTGCCTCAGTCAAAGTTTCAATGGAGGCAAAATATTTGGACCACCAGTCCAGCATGCTCTCATCGAGTTCCTCCTCCTCAGGCTCCTCGCCCTTCTTCCGCTTCTTCTTTTTCCCCTTTCCATCTTTGTCATCGTCCTTTTTAATGAATTCAACGTGGAATTTGTCAGCATTGCTTTGAGACAGCTTGACATTACACGAACTTTGATCAATTTGATGCATAAATTGGAAAAAGCAAAAGCGGCTTTGCTTACCTCAACTTTGACCACCGCTTCAGAGCACTAGGAACAAACGACATATTTATTTCTTAGCTTAGGAATGTGATTGTAGTGACTGTTTAAACTGGTGTAATTCCTTGAATCAACGTGTCATTACACTAAAAAGATTAATCTTACCGAATCCAGTTTGACCACAGTGTCCATCTTCTTAAAAGTAGGATCAGGTTCCATGTTGACAACAATGATTTCCTCTGAAACGTAAGCAGATTATGTAAATAAGTGGTCTTTCTGATGCTAAACTTAGAAAAAAACATGAAAAACATTCGCTCCACCCGTCTCCAAGGCCCTGTATGGTGTTTCAAACTGAATTAAATCTCCACTGTAATTTCACAGTAGGGTTGAAGTCATACCATTGGTGGACCAGTTGTTGGCCTGCTTGTCTGCTCCCCTGTAGATGAACTTCCGCAGCGTGGTGACAGCGGTAGAGCCAACCAAAGTGTAGCGGCCAAAAGCTCTGCAGTCCACTACGCGAATGTTCAGCGGCGGGTGAAGCAGTTCGTTCTCGGGCAAATCCTAAAAAAACAAAAACAACGAGTCTGAGTTATACTAAGTGACATTTCTACAAAATACATTCACTTTTCTGGTATATGTTGACTGTGTTTACGCCTTCAGTTTTGAAAATGCTTCTTTTTAGAGTACTTTTAACTCTGTGAAGGAGCATAGTCTTGTATAGACCTGACTGGCAGGAACTGTGGAGAAGGCATTCAACCACGTCTTTTGGGATATTCTGTTGGGAGTGTTTCAGGAAAAGGGAATACTGGGTCTGGTAGTAATCTGGATTCATTCAGAGTGAGAGTTGGACTTGGTCACTGAGTCTGTTCACAACACAAAGGAAAAAAATGTCTAGGTTTTTAGTGGGGATGGAAAGGGTTTGATGTTTTGCAGATGACTTTGTTCTATCAGCATCTTCAAACCAGTTGAAGTAGGAAGAGTTGAAGTATCTCTGGGTCTTTTTCCTAAGTTGAGAAGGACATACACGAGAGACTACATCTCTCAGTTGGCATGGAAAAGCTTTGGTATGTTCCTGGTGGAGCTGGCCGAGGAGAGGGAGATCTAGGTGTCTCTGCTTATGCTGCTGCCCTGAGAGCCTAACCCATGCAGGTGGAAGTTAATAGATTAATCAGCGAATTAAGAAATAGGCTTAATTATTTATTTATTTTTGTATGATGATCTGGTTCTATAATTATGTATTAATTCATGGCAGAATGATGAAGTCTTGGACTGCTCTCAGTTACAGTTGAATTAAATGGAAATAATACAGTACCACTTCAAACCACTTGACAAGAGTGCTGAAGTTTGGGTTTTTCTTGAAGTTGGGAATGAGGGCGGACTGGACTCCCTTCCCCGCACACTCAATGTCCACACGGGGCCGATCCACCTGGGCGAGATTCACCCTCTTCAGGTCCCTCAAGCCCCAGAACAAAACCTAAAACGAGAAGGATGGTAGCTGGTTCGACTTTTCACAAATGAGTTTTGGAGAATTGTTAATGACAGTCAGTACAGAGTCTTCACCTCAATCCTGTACTTGCTGAGCACTGGTCTGATCCCCAGTGGCACAGGCAGGATCGGGCCGCGGTCCATATCTGTGGGACCATCGATGGGAGGAAGGTCGGCTTTTCCATTGGGGCCGATCTGAGAAGCCACACGAAGCAAAGTCAAAACACTGCTGTGATGGAAATGCAAGAGGCTGGAGGCGATTCTGTGGCAAACTGACCTGGAGTAGCTCAAAGGCTGCAAGCATCTCACCAGCAGCACAGTTCCCCCGGTAGATCTGATAGTACTCAAGCTGGGGTGGGAACCGGGGTGGACCATAGTGCTCATCTGCCATTTTGACCACAGGCTTAGCAAAGGCCCTGCCCATGAAGTCCGCTTTACCCTGGAATCATAGGACACGTAATTACAAACGAAATCTGGAGTTAATGTTTTAAAGAAGGCTCATTTTGGCCAACCATGTCCATTAAATCAATGTTTATGTCAAATTGGCTTCATGAGAAAAGGGAATTAAAAGAAGCTGATTGAACTTAATCATTCGTTTGTTTGATCAACAGGGAGAAACATGGCTGGAGACGCACATGTTTCCTGACAGAGTAGATTTTAAAAAAGACACAAACTCAAAACCGAATAAACAAAAGCAAGATCCCTAACATAACCAGTAAACTGCAAAACAGATGTGTATCTCAGTAATGTCAAACCGTCATTGAATACCTGCGCAACTGAATCTTTCTTGCAGTTAGTGGTTATAAAGAGTCAGATTTTTATTTTGGCACATACAAAAACACAAAATATGTCTTAAAGGAATGCAACAGGGATAAGAGGTTCATGTAGTGTCCATCTGTCTGTGCTTATGGACATCTCGTATTCCTCTTGCATGCCTTTCAGTACAGTTTACTCTGCACACATTCATTTCTGCTACTGTACATCAAGGCAATCCACACTCTACTTATCCAAAGGGTCATCCAAAACAAAGGTGTTATTGTCAGGAGCAAATATAGAATTGTCAGTCAGCAAACAGTCCTTCCAGTGTAAATCACGTCATGTTGATATTAACACAAACAAAAAGATTTACACCATATTGGGGGAAAATAAAAATATTTCTGTGCTTGACTTCTTATATAGGGGTGTCTGAAGTTTCTACCAACTCAAAAACTCTGAGATAAAACAATCTTGTTCGATGTGTCTGATCAAAGTTAGCTCATATTTGCAGGTACTGTGACATCACAGACCCAGTTTAAAGTAGAAGTACACTTTCCCAACCTTTGCATCTTGCTGCATTCTCTCAAACTCAAAGTGGGTATTACAAAACTGTATGACTAATTTCTCCACGAAGGGGATGTGTTATTAACGCCACTCCCTCAGCCGCTGGAGGCGGAGAGCAGAGTGACAACAGAGAGTTGTCACTGAGGAAGCCTCACCACTGTGTCTTGATCATAGAGCTCAATGACAATAATGGGAGGGTCGTCTCTCAGCTCACAGGCCTCTCCAAACAGCTCCACGTTCTCAAATACCAGCAGCTGGTCCCATGTTGGGCAGAGAGTCTCAGCCAGCACCTGCGAGAAGAAAACTGCATATTTATGATGATCCAGCTGGTTTAAAAATAGAAATAAACCCGTTGGAGACGCTCACCTCAGTGACTTGAGTTTGTGTCGAGAAGAAGACTCTCGCGAAGGGATCGGACAGACCCGTGCTGTCAGCAGCAAACAGGCTGCGAGCCTGATACATGTGGACCCTCAGCTGGAAGATCTGCTTCACTGCAGATAAACAAGCACATGAAGATTTGATTATTATTTATACATATACAGATTTTAAAAAGAAACTGCACCATCGTTTGATTTTAGGAATTAACATGACAGAAAGGCATAAAAATTAGGGAGACACTACCTCAAATGAACAGCAATAGACCATGTGATTATTTATTTATTTATTTAATAAAATCTGTGTTTAAGTACTTTAAGAGTATGTTGAAACTTAAATACACTCATTGATTCACAAGCCTGCAGAACCACGTTTAGCTGCAGTATCTTAAAGTCAAACTGTTGCAGAGGAGTTTTGTTTAATCTTCTTTACAACACTGATTCAGTTCATTGAGGATTGTCAGACACGTGTTTATGCGCAGCTTCTTCTAAAGTCCCAGTTTAAATTCTGGCTTTGGACTGAATTATTGCACTATGTCAATTCTTCTGTTTCACTCATTCAACTTGTTGTTGTGTTTGAGTTTGTTGTTCAGTTTCAGCCAAGCTTCAGTTTTCAGTTTAAATAATTTGACAGCTTTCTTAAAGGTCTTCAACTTGTGAATAATCTTTCTAATTGTAAAAAGCATCTATATTGTTTGGAAAATGGCTGCATAACCATTCCCAGCTTGATGGGCCGCAATAATAGCCTCTCCAAGACCATTGCTTACCTCGTTCCCCATAGGCATTGTGTTAACGCACATCTGAATGCTTCAACAGTTGCTTCTATAGAGTTGTTCACACTCACTGATGATCAATTAATCAAGTGAATTTGATTATTACCGTCGGTCTGCGACTTACCCTCTTAATTCCCATGGACGCAGAAAGGGAACCGTTAGTTTTTTTACACCCTGATTAAGGATTTTGATTACATTTTGTTAAACAAGTACAGGGTAGGTACATAGGTAATGTGCCATATGGTGTTTGTATGAAGTTGTATTTTAAGACTTGATAAAAATCAAAATAGTTTTCCTACTGTTGTGATTGATAGAGGTTGTTAAAATATTGTTGAGAGTAATTTACACACTTTACATATTGGCATGAAGGCATGTGAATTTTCAGACGGTTGAAGTAAACATAACAAAAAAATATTAAACCAGTGATGGTCTTACTCATGTAGGTGAGGCTGATGGGAGGTGAAGACGGCAGGCCAGGTCCTTTGGACAACTTGTTTTCCTCAAATCCATTCGGCAGGCCGCTCAGGTAGTCTTTGCGCTGCCTGTTCAGGCCCAGCCACAGGTAAATCTCTATCTTCGACTGCACCGTCCAACCGGCAGGCCCAAAACCTTTCTTACCAGGGATCTAACATCAGAAAAAAAGGGCACAAACCATTTTATTTCTGAAGAGTAATGCGAGTACGGTCAATGAAAGGAACTTGGTATATAAATGACATACATATAGTTTGATTATCACATGGCACTCCATCTAAACTCACCCTGAAGAAAATTGTTTTGACTTTTCCGCAGTCCTTTCCTTTCTCCTCATCTATGCTGGAGTACAGGATGTCTTTGGATGGGACACGGGCGTAAGCAATGCGCTTCCCATTACTTATCATCCAGATGAAAACATCAGGAACGCTGTGCTGAGGCTGCAGCAACAAATCAAGTCACATATCAATCATAATACTGGAATACCTGATATGTGTCACCCGTTAACACAGCGGCTGAGATTGTGGACAGACAAGTGGCGGCAGTTCGTACCTCGTCAGCCAGGAAGCGCAGCTTTGACAGGAAGTTCTGAGCCAGCTTGAGTTTATCCCTCACTGTGCTCTTTTTCACCTGTGTCCTCATGGCCTTAGCTTGTTGACCAATGCTCTCCTGAAACCAGAGAAAAGATTGAGCAGATTTTCAAAATAACCAGTGGAAGGAAAGCACATTGCTGTTTTAGTCTTTTAGTCGACCTACCACTTCTGACAAGCACAGCTTCAGTCTCTCCCTGTCAAGTTTGGTTCTTCCAGACTGATTCTGGTCCTTGTTTGCCAATGAAAGAAACTGACTAAAAGACCAAGAGATTGGTCAGTGAGAAGATTTAAAATGATCATCAGAATCATTGTTTTTTTTTCATATGACGTTTGTTACTACAGACCTGCATCCTTGGCTGAGTTCCTCAAGAACACCTCTAAGCCTGCGTTCAGGATAGGTCTTCTCTGTCTTGATGATCTCATGCACATCATTCAGTCCATCCTCCTGTGAAAGCAGATGAATTTGCATATATATATATATATATATATATATATATATATATATATATATATATATATATATATATATATATATATATATATATATATATATATATATATATATATATATATATATATATATGTGTGTGTGCTTTCATATATAGTAAATCTATGGTACACTCAGCAATGTATAAGTTATTGACTTGCCAGCTTGTCAGCGATGTTATCGATGATGTTGGCGTTGTACAGCCTCCTTCTCTGATCCTGCCACCAACTTTTGATGTAAATACACGGTTTCCTCTCAAAATACGGCAGATGGAAATAGTTCCTGTGTATCAAAGATAACTTCAGTCTGTTAAATGTGGATGGAGGCCGGTTAAACTTGCCGTGAGTAGTGAGTCAGTATTATCTGTGCAAAATGCAGCCCTTATTTAGCTACTTTTTCTTCACTACCAAAAGTCAGAAAAAAGCAGAGACGGTCATTGCAGACAGCGCAAACCCAGGATAGTTCATGTTTACCACATTGTAATACTGACATTTGTTTTAAGGATACCAAGTGATTTTCAGGTGTTATTTTGTTCAATTCCTGTAGAAAACACATCAAAGGTGTGTAGTAGAACTGGATCTTCATTATTGTGGTTTTTTATCTTTTGTTTTGTGTTTTTTATTGAAAAGTTCTTGTATTCTCAGGGGCAGATCAGGACTGCAAGTGGATCAGTCCTTAAACCAGACCCTCTGCTTCCTCAGCTATGCCTTTATCGTGCATACAGAAAGTGGTTTTGCATCGTCTTGTTAAAAATAAATAAATGGATATCTCTGGAGAAGATGTAATCTGAAAGCCAGGTTGTGTTGGTCTAAAATCTCAATCTAGTTTTCATCATAAAAGCTCCCATCACGGACGAATGATCGTTTTTGACTTTGGTTTGTAAATGTAGCTCCATACTGTAGTGCTCAACAATGGTTTTCTCCGTATGATTTTATCAGTATTTGATAAATTATGGCTCTTCATGGATGTGTAACATCGATTATAACGGGTGTTAGACAGGCAAGTTTTATGCACATGCTGAAACGTTTAATACTTATTTAAACTGTAGAAAAAGAAATGTGGAAATCCCATCCAATCTTTCTTTAGGGAAACCTTTTTCTAAAATTCTTCTTATGCGGTTGTTGATGAATTTTAATCATCTACCCATTTTTGCTCCTCCAATACTCAACCTGTCATGGATACTGTACGTGTCAAATCATGATTACAATCACGCTTGTCTTTTTTTATTTTTCCAAGTCAATGTTAATGTAAATTCTCAAATAAATCTATTGTTTCTGTTCATTTTCCATACCCTCTGAGCTTTTTCTGATTTACGTCTGAACTATCTAAACTAAAAAGTAATTACAGTTATTTCATCTTCCATCAGCAGCTTGTTATTGGTTCATAAATGGGTTGTTTCGCTCTGCTATCACTCTGTGACTGTCTGACGACATTATTGGCCTCACCGGTCAGTGATTACAGGTTTCATGGGTGGAGTAGTTGCCACGGAAGTCAGGTCTCCATCATCCTCCAACTCCTCCTCACTGGAGTTGTGGATCAGTTCAGTTTCCTCTTCATCACCACCTTTCTTGCCTTTTGTTTTCGGCTGGACAACTCCATCAATCTCGTTTCCATAGTAACCTGGTAAGAATCATCAGGGTTTGTGATGACTTAGCACTCTGCATTTTTATCTCACCCAGTTCTGTTCAGGCCAAATATGATGTAAAATGAATACCTATGGTGACCTCAAAGTTGATTGGCTTATCGCCAATCTTTCTGTCGATCATTGTGGCCTCCAGGAAAGACCCAAAGAGGAAAAATTCCTCAACTTTTCCAGTAGCTGTCTGTTGAAATCATAAAAGAGCCATCACTTTTTTCCTTCTCAAAAAAAAAGGTTAAAAACTACTCAAAAGACTTGACTTTGTCAAGTGTCAATTGGCAAACATGACTGTAATAACGTGCCAATGGGGGGTGCCAGTGCTCAGCTGAACTTCTTTGTACCAACAAAAGGAAGTCATATTAATGCTACCAGCTATTAATAATGTACCAGACTGGCTAAATAAAGACTATTAATTATTCACGATAATCCAGGCACAATGCCTGTCAACAGAGCAAACAATCGGCTCCTTCTGCACGGCCGACCATCCGGGCAGGGACCCACCTCGGAGATATTGGGCACTCCCTCCACCTGCACCTCCGTGGAGCTGGTAATGTCAGGCGAGGAGGGGTCCAGGATCTCTACACCCAGGCTGATGAGCAAACGGGCCCTGAAGGATACCCCTTCCCCAAGTCCATCGTTTAACTCCTGGTACTCATCCATCAGGGTGTAGGTACGAGTGGAGCCATACATGTTCACCCAGGCTGGTCCAAGTGTTGGAAGAAAGCCTAAGAAAAAAAAACAGTAGGTAATTTGGGTCGTAAGGATTAACATTCTCCAGAAAGATGCTTTTTACATTCTGAGCCAAGTGGAAAAAGATGATTTATGTTTTCAAGCCACTCTGTGAAATGGTACCACCTCTGACCACAAGGGGGTGCACCTCTCTGCTGTGTTGACGAGAGAACCACCGACAAAAATCTGCTAATGAGTGGGGATGGTCCAGATGTCTTCTGAGACCACGTTTTCCCACTGGAGGTACATTTTGTTGTGCCGTACTCCAGGAGATGATGCATGGATTTTCTTGTGATATGCTGCCTCATGTGGTCAGAAGTGATGTTTCTACACAAAGTAGCTTTGGTTGTTGTAAACAGATGCTACATAAAAAGAAAAGCCTGTACGCAGGTCAGACAAAGCTTATAGGATGAAGAACATAGGAAATGGAGACAGGGACATTTTTTAAAAGACTAATGATAATCACCTTTGTCTCCATCATTGGAAATCTTCTTGAGGTCCAAAAAGTGAGTTCCCATGGCAACATCGTTCACTTTATCCGAGTCACGGATCTGGATCTTCATGCGCTTGCACAATGGTGGAAACATCTCAGTGAACACAATTTGCTCATTCCAGATGGGTTCATAGCAGCTCTTTTGAACAGATGTTTTCCCCTTTAATCCAAATTAAATCACATGTGAGCATCTTTAATACTTTGTGCAAGCTTAGAAGCATCGGAAACAGAGGGAAAATGTGATTTGTGATATTTGACAGCACTTGCCTTCTGCCCAGCGAAATGAACCTGCACATAAGGATCAACCAGGTCCTTGTTTTCTCCTATAAAAGCCTTTTTGACATTGGCCATGATGCTGGTGTTCATCCTGGGGAGTCCCTCTGCTCTGTAGATCTTCAGGTAGTATCGGGCCCACTGTCGCTCTGCAGGCACCCCCTCTGGCAACAACAGATTACTGACACAAAAAAGGACACAGGGCATTAAAGATAACTTGCCTCTATGAGGGTTAAATTAAAAATAAAAAAAATCAATGGAATAAGCAGAAGTAGTCAATCATTTTGTTTTTACCCTTCTATGTCATCTTCTTCAGATTCATTGGCCTTGTGTGGAGTTTTTATTGTGTCTCCTTTAGCCACAACTGCAATATCACATTTGACGTAGCCTTTGCACCCTGCTGTGATATCCTCAGGGTCTGACAGCAGAGCCCACTTGTGGTAAAAGTGATGTTCTGCAAGACAAATGGGGGAATTAATCGATATTTGCGTGCCTGACCAAGAATGACGACAGCACAGCTGATGCTCATCGACTGGTCACCTGGCTGGGAGTAGATGGTGCCCACGTCTAGTTTAAAAGTTCCAACCAAGGTTCCACTTCGCAACAGATTTTTGGAGTGAATTACCTAAACATAGGTGCAGCAGACACATATTTTCAACAGTTGATACACTTGTCTTGTGGCAGTTGCACAATAAATGGCATTGTACACAAACTACTTACAGACAACTTCAGGATTTTGTCAAACATAACGTCTGGAGGGACGTGGAAGTCGAACACAAAGTACTGGAGGAAGGAAAAGTAATAGGTGACACGTTTTAGTGTATCACTTACATTTTTTAAATTTGATGCTACAACATTAATAGCAAGCTCACTTCGTTGTAGTAAGGACAGTTGGTTGATTCCTTCATTGAAGTGTACTTTTTATCTTCTCCAATCTCCACACAGACCACTGGATCCATATTCAGTCCCACCAGCTGTCTGGCTTCAATCACAGTCACACTAACCTGAAATAAAAAGACTGATTAATTGACATCAATGACGCCGGTCAAACACGGTGCTATTAATTTAATCTACACGACTTTGCTTCACCTGGTAATCAACCGGTCTTCCAGAGCTGGGTTCCATCTTGATGTCTGGCTTCGATCTGTACAACAACAAGTCAGATGAACAAATGAAAACTAAAGCAATAAAAATATTTTAAAATTGTCCAAATGTACAGGAGAACCCATGCTTGCCTTTTATTGGACACATTGGTGGTGACGGCTGTGACTGAAGCCAGAGAGATGGTGTCGGGGTCTGGGCGTCCATCCATGAACATGCCTTGGTGATCCAGATTCTGTGTCTCTAAAACAGCTGGTTCATCTGGAGATAGTATAACACACGAACCATAAGGACAACTAAAAATATAATGATGCATCACTAGAGCTATGGTACAGTCTGCTATGACACTGGTATATGAGAGAGTAAACAACTTGATTAGGCTCTTTCCGTTTTTGGGGTTCAGCACTGCGGATCATTGTTCTCCACATATTGATCAGACAGGTTTCCCCATCAGTGTAGGTGGGACTGGCTCTCTGAGAACTGGCTTGTGGCACTTCAGCAGCCGGGACAGAGGGGGCTCAGTGTCCTGCCTGAGGACATTTTAACACAGGGATCGTCATGGCAACGCTTCAATTGGATGGTAACTGACATAACCCCATGGATGCCCATATATTATTATTATTATTATTATTGTTATTATTATTTTCAGATTTACTCAGTGACCTTTTTATCCAGCCAGTAACAATACATAACATGCAAAGGTTTGTTTTATAATATAAAGGAGAAGTAATAGTTGAGGCTACTTCCTGAAGTACTGCTGAATCTTTGTTCTGTGGTGTACTTTTACTCGTGATATAACAGGAATAAAGGACAAAAACATCCTTTTCAAGCATCTTTACATGGTGCCCTTTTTGTAAGGGTTTGGTTTTCTATTCTTGTTTGTTTTGGTTTTTCTGGTTTGGTTGTGTTTAAACGGGTTCCTGTTTTATTTTGAAAGTCAGGTTTCTCGTGTGTTACTTCGTATTGTACTTCCCTTACCAGGTTTCCATGTTTGTTTGCACCTGTATTTCATCAGCTCTGACTGATGTCTATGTTTTATGTATTGTCTTGTCTTTCTCTTCCTCTCTGCTGGTCCCCTCCTCCTCCTCCTCCTCCTCCTCCTCCTCCTCCTCCTCCTCCTCCTCCTCCTGTCACTGCCTGGCTACCCATTTTGTCTTTGGCTTTTCTTTTGTTTTGCTGTTTGAGCCCTTTTTGTGTTGTTTTTTGGATTTCCAGCCGCAGCAGTTTTTTATGTTAATAAAGAACTTTATTTGCATCTCCTGCTGCCTGGAGATCTCCTGCATTTGGGTCCTCGCCTCTCAACTCCTACCGTACATGCATTTTAGTCTTAGCAGCTTTTTGAGGATACGAAAAAGTTTTTAGCTGTTAGTTTGATCAAATATTCTCCAACGGCGAGAATCAGGCTGAACTGTTGGTCAGCAGGGGTGAGGTAACACTCGCCAGGGTTTTCCTTCTCCCCTCCTTGACCTGAACCTCGTCATCCACTGAAGCTGATACCTGCGTTCTTGTCCTCCTTGTTTCCGCGGTTCTTGCTGCGCTTCATGGTTCAAAGATGTTCTTCGTGTGGTCTGTGAAAGAGATTTAAAGTGACTTATAGTTTCACAGGTGACTCGTTTTCACTTGAAAACAAACATTGATCTAGACAATATTAATAACCACCGTTTATCACTTAAAGGATGTCAGCTGTCTTTTGTGCATGTTAGTTTTAATTTTATTTTTATTATTATTATCATCTGAAAAGCTGCAAAATATATTGCTCAAAGGCAGAACACACTTGCCTAGAGATAACTCTGGAATCACCTGGGAAATATTTACATTATTATTAAAAGATTTTATAAAAATCTGTGCATATTCAAAGTCAAACCATGAGAGAAAATGCAATGACAAAGCTAAAATGCAACACACCAACTAATGTTTTAGAAGAGGTGTTGACTGACCGCCACACCTCAGTGGACCCTTTAAACGGGCCTTTTTAGTTATATAAATCAGCTGCCGTTAATTCTCTACATAAGAGGAAACGTTTCCCAATAATCTGTAGAAACAGATCAATAAAGTTCCCTCTACAGACATAATATACATACAGACATCAAAGGTTCTGCACTTTTGTATTTTCTGCATAATAATGTGGGATTGTTTCTCTTGATTAGTGTCATCACCTTTTATAGAAATAAAAAAGAAAAAAACAAAGCATATACTTTAAAAAGAATTTAGAATAATCCTGTATTGACCTTTTATTCACTGACAGATGAAACGAGACAGAAACTACATGTTTTTCTTGTTTAAAGTGAGTACAACACCCCTAGTTTTATCTTTAATAGTTTTCTAAATCATATTTTCTTGGATAACTATGAATTTACTTGGTGATTCTATTTCTTCCCTTTAAAAAAACAGTTTTAATTAAATAAAACAACGTTTCTTTTTAATTGTTTTGATTATGCAGGTGGCACAGAGGCCTAATATATGAATCAAACACAACACATCAGACATTCAGGGGTTAAAAGTCGGTTAGAAAAAGTCACCAGAACTCACCAAAGAGTCAAAAAGAACATTGAGGCCTAAACGGCAAAATCTGTTCATAACTATGACCTTTCGCTTCAATCCAGTTTACTGATGATACGTACCATGCAAAAAGATCCCTTCGTCTCCGTCCTCCAAGTAGCTCCAACGGGGTCAAAAGAAAACACCTCCTCAACTTCACCTTCTTTTTTTCCACTGAAATGGCGAGCGACGCTACGAGAACATTTTAAGAGATTTACACGGAACCAGGAATAAGGCTACAAAGTGAAGTTGTACAGAAAAGAATTGGGTTTGCTCACTTGTGAAGTTGGTCGGGAGTGATGTGATACGTGAATGAATAGTGCATGAGTGTCGAACCGGAGACTGGTAACTATGACTAGGGACTGCTGAGAGACGTCACCGTGAGCAGGACCTGCCAATCCACACTGGCTCTGACCACTGACCACCATCAAGGAGCTTTTTCTTTTTTCTTTTTTTTAACTCCCTAAAAAGCAAGCCATCTTCTTTTGAACATCTGTCATCGTGTACGAGGGTTAGGGTTAGGGTGCCTCAGACTCAACAAGCCTACTGATGGATTCATGTTGTATTGATTATTGTATGGACAGGTTATCCGGCAGGAAAGGTTGCATCCAAACAAAACTACTGTAGAACGCCTTAAAATGTGTGGCAACAAAAAGTGTGGTAATCAGCATGTTGCCATGTCACCAGTGATACAATTTTAAGTAAAGTAAAAAAAAGTGTCCATCCAGCCGAGTTGTAAGAATTGTGTCTTTTAATAATTTATAGGCTGCAGCTCCAAACCGAGTCTTAGGGCCAAGATGTTGTCTTCTGTCATGGACTGAACACACAACGAGGATATGAAATCCTTTCTGCAATGCTTTTTACTTTCAAATAGAATAATCTTTGAGCCTATCAGTTCATAAACTGACCTACTTTATTAGTCATGTAAGTGCTGCTGATGTTATCTGAATAAAGTGTCAAATAAGGAGCTGTTTTTCTCTGGGAACTAGAAAAACAGATTTAAAAAAAAGAATAGTGTTGAAATAGCTTCTTTGTGCCAGCTTAAATTCAATGGAGCATCTAAGGAATGCTGAGGAGCAGCTCATCATCTCATCAATTACACATACGGCCAGTCTGTAAACCATACGTCAAAGTCTAAAGTTGCTGGTATCCGATGAGACAAGGCTGTAAATTATTTATGCTGCCCAGTCACTGTTGAATGTGGCATCCTCCTTATGAGAAGGTATCAGTGTTCATAACAAAATAAATTGTTTTTTCTTAATTGGGAGAATAACAGAGCAACATGTGTTGGAGGGGGGGGGGGGGGGGGGGGGGGGGTCCTCACGCTTACCACACCTTGAAATGACAGACATATAATATATAAACGTACATCAGTTGGTAACGCTTTGATCTGTTTTTTCACTTTTACCCTAAACTTCAACAGAAACATCCCGGTTTCAGTTGGACGCATGTGGAAGCCTCAGTGACACCGATGCCTCAGTATGGAGCCATTTCTGCCGTTAAATACATGATTCAGTAGCGGCTCTAGAGGGGTTGAGGTAATGTCCTACTTCCTCCAGGATCGCCGGTAACCATGTCAGCGACCGTGCAAAGTTACCAGTCGCCACGTCGTGTAATATATTAGCCCCGTCCTCTGATGGGTCTTGTCATCGTGCTCTGCTTTAAACACAGATGGACTTCAGCCACCAGACCAGCGCTCCACAGCTCCCTTCTCCTGGCTTAAAAAAGAACAGGAAAAAAAATAATGAGACGTAATAATCTTTACATTAGAGTCCCTTATAAGTGATATGACACTTGTACCATGTAAATTTAAACATACACAATCTGTGCAATAAGAAAAATAGATTTATCCAGTGTTTTATAGATGAACAGATGCATGATGATATTTAGGTAAGTCTTATGAATATGAATGAGCAAGCGACCAAGCCCTTAAACTGACACCTTAGATAATAGCGTCTAGGATGAACCACTGAATGACTTGATACCAACCGTGCAATCTTATCCCATGTAGGTCCAGTGTCCACAGGCCCTTTTTTTGCTGTTGTTTATAGACTGGTTATCAACATCTTATTAGTGCTCCAGTGACTCTGTGGGCACACCACCTGACTGTGGTGTAGTGTATCCTCATGGCACATTTCAGGCCAGGAGTTTGGCAACATTCACCAGTGAAACAAAGGCAGGGGGCATTGTTGTTGTAGATGTGGGTGGATGTGGTGAGAATGTGGCCTGAAGTGACCCCAGGAGCGTAGAAATGCCTGTTCCCTGACAAGGGTAATACATGGCCCAACACAAGTTGATTTGTATGAGATTTCAGGTGATCTGTAGTTTGTAGCCTCCTTTGTCGTATTTTTTTATTTCATGAATGAAAAGTGTATTTTATGGCAGAGCAATTCTACACAAGCCAAATGTAGTTTGGCAAGTTTATTTGTGCAGCACACTTCAACAACAAGGGGATTCAAATTGAATTAGAATTTAAACAAAATGAAAGAAGGAAAAAAGAAACAGAAGCAGTTAAAATATTTGTTTAACTACGCAAGCTTAAAAGCAAAACAGTTGATTTGTGTCTTCATTCAAATGCAGCTGAGAACAGGTGAGTCTTCAACCTGGATCTAAATAAACTGAGTTTCAGCTGATCTGAGTCTTTCTGGGAGTTTGTTCCAGACATGTGGAGCAGAGAAGCTGAAGGAAGCTTCTCCATGTCTGGTTCTGACTCTGGGAACTGATAAAAACCAGATCCAGATGACCTGAGGGGTCTGGAGGGTTCATACTGGGTCAGGAGGTCACTGCTGTGTTTGGTCCTGGACCATTCAGAGCTTCATAGACCAGCATCAGAGCTTTAAAGTCTGTCTTCTGAGGGACAGGGAGGCAGTGTAAAGACCTCAGAGCTGGACTGATGTGGTCCAGTTTTTTGGTCTTAGTGAGGACTAAAGCAGCAGAGTTCTGGATGAGCTGCAGTTGTCTGACAGATGTTTTAGGTGGACCTGTGAAGATGCTGTTACAATAATCAAGCCTACTGAAGATGAAGAGTAAAGATGAAAAAAAAAAAGACTTGTTTGGAAAAGTTGCCACAAGAAAGTCCTTCTCAGAAGAGCATGACAGCACTGCTTTGGTTTTAATTAACAAACATGAGACTTGAAATCATTTAGTTTGTACAGAAAACACCAAAGTGGAGATAAAAGCACAAACGTGAGGGGGGTGGGGGGGCAATGATCTGGACCTGGACACTTTGCAGTAGACCACAAACTGTTCCGTGTACCAGAATATATTTGAGTCAGAGGTGTGGCCAGCTGAGCTAAAGACGGAATGAAATTGGGTCGATAATCAGGAAAATGATCCCGAACAGTTGTTGAACAGAAGAGCAGAACAAAATTCCAGTTACGTCACAGAACACTTTTTACCAAAGGTGGTTCTGTACGGTGCTCATTCATGACGTCTATTCAGATTTTTCACACGTTATTAGATTACATGGTGTAACTTTTTTCATCTTTACCTTGTATTTATCTAGTAAGGACCAAATGTGTGCACATGATGCCCTTGTACATAAGAGATAACACCAACCAAGAATATTCCTTTATTTGGTTTAAAACTTACTGACTTTCTGTTTGTTCATTAACTGCGATGACGCAAACAGTTAAATTTGCTCCCAAAGGTCTATTTGTGTGAAAGTAGTCTAAGTTTTTCCGGGACAAGGCTGATTTAAATCTCTCCCATGTAAAGAAAGACTTCCACCTAGTGGTCACTTAAGAAGAAAAGGAGTCACGTTTTAAAGAAATCTTGCCCTCAATCGGCCCTCTATCACAGCGAGTGAAAGTCCAAGCAATGTATGTCACTGCACATTTTACCACTGTTGTCATGGTAATGATTCACGTGGACCGCCTCTGAGCTCTGCTTCCTTTTTTTTCCTGTGTCTAGGACACGCTGGATCCTCTTCCACACTTCCATCCAGCAAGCAGGCAGTGTGGTGGAGGGAATTAAAGTGACACAGCTATATTATGTGAAAGTAAAGCAGAGCAGCTCACAAGGGTGAGATGGTGGGGGGGTTGGGGGGGTGGCCTTTTTATAGATGAGACTCACTCAGGCTAAGCATCTCTCCAGACTTTCAGAACCCTGAAGGAGTCAGAGGAAATGTCCTATGTAGATACCTTCATCTAAAAAAAAGGAAAAAAAGAAAATCTGTAAACCATTGGACAGGGGTGTGACTGCACGTCGTATTCTCCTGCCTCTGTAAGACACAGATGGACAAGCAGCTGATGCAGGAGGCAGTATCCTACACAGTGCACTCGAGCAAGGACCCGCAGGGGTCTTGAAATAGAAATCTGAAAGAGGAGGAGAGAAAGCAGGAGCAGGAGGAGGAGGAGGAGGAGGAGGAGGAGTGGAGGGTGTTTAGAGAGAGAGAGAGCATCGACACGCCAGGCTCAATACCTAGCATGGCCGTGCAGAAGAAACAGAGCGTCACCCCTCCATCGCAAGGACCACTTTCTACACGAACCATCGAGAGCCAGAGGGTCGGAAACAGACCTGAAAGAGCTGGACGTGAGTAGCTATTATCGATGCTTCCCTTCAAAGGACAGTAACTGATCAAAACTATCAGTTCAAGACAAACCAGAATTATTCTACATCACAGATTCGTGATTATCTGATCAGACTGAAGGCACAAACTGATCAGAAGAGAAGAATTTTCCTGAGAAATCATTAATAATTGCCTTTGGCTACATGAGCCAGCATGGATTATCCAACACAGATTACATAACCAGCATCCCAGCATGCAAAATTATATATATTATTTATATTACCTAAAGTAACATCCATGTTTTTGTGCCCCTTGTGCATTGCTAATCTCTACTGCGTGGGGGATCTAACTTTTTTCTTTGCTTGTTTCAGTCATATCCATGGGGACTTGTCAGGTGCTGTCTTTTTATATGCCTTCAGTTTATAATGGCTCTTTCATTAAGAGACAACCCTGAGGCCAACTTAGCTCCACAACATGTAAACACAACTTGAGACAGCTTGTTTAAGCTGCTTTGTTTAATTTGTTGCACTAAAAAGATCAATCTGTATGTAAAATCTGACAAAATCATCCACATTTCAGGGAGCATTGAGGATCAGAGGCTGTTTTTCACTTAATAATGTACATTTTTCATCCTCACTTGCAGAGAATGGCTCTAATATTCAATCAAAATCACAGACAAAGAAACCAGTCTGTCCTGTCGCCAAATGTGCTCAAAGCTGCAACACCGTTATTCCCCGGATCGCTGCAGGTTGGTGAGACTGCTCTGTTTTTCTTTGTGGCTTTGCAGCAGACTACCATATTTGTGTTTTTAATAGGCAGAACTTTACATTCTTCTGTCATGCATCCTTACCAAAGCAGGTAATGGACAAAATGTTGACGAGAGGCTGAAAGCAGCTCGAGAGAGAAGAGAAGAGCAGCTGAAGTTACGTGGTATGTGAGCTGCTGACGTGTGGTGGCACGATGGACTCATCGCTGCCAAGGCGCCGCCGTCCATTTCTAATGATTTTTGACATGCACCCTTAGCCTCTCGGGAGCTGAGCAGGTTGGAGCGGGAGCAGCGTGCCAAGCAGTACTACGAGCGACAACTGCGGGAGCGCAAGAAGAAGCTGCAGGAGCAAAGGCTCAAAGAGGAGCGGCGGCGTGCAGCTGTGGAGGAGAAGCGCAAGCAGAGGCTGAGGGAGGAGAAAGTGAGTTCTCACGTTGGTTTGTTTTTAGTTTTCTCTTTCAGATGATTTCACTTCTGCTGTTTTTCTGAATTCAGGAACGGTATGAAACTGCAGTGCGCAGGACACTGGAGAAGAGCCAAAAGGCTCAACAGCAGCTCAGTCACAGCTCCAGAGGACGAAGGCCAAACAAATACAGTAAGATAAACATTCATTTGCTGCCTTTTCTTCCTCTCCTTTAACCCATTCTGTCCAAGCCACAATCCTCAAAAAAACTGCCATGTTCGACAGTTCTTAGCATGCCGTACCTTTTTGCTTCTGCTGCACTTGTAAACTTTAAACTGATCGATAGCTCCACGTCGCTTGCCTCTGACAACATGGGAGAAGAATCTGGTCAGTCGCCTCCTAACCCCAACATGCTCCTATCTGGCCAGGAGCAAGAGTGCTGCCTGTCAGTCAGGAGAAGAAGGTACTTCCTCTCCGTGATAACAGAACGTCCACTGTTAAACTGCCACGAAAACGAACCTTTAACACTTTAAACGCTTTAACACTGCTCCTTTTCCTCTCTGTCGTCATGTGCTTCACATTTCCACCTTTTGTTGCTGTTACCATCATTTGTGTGTGTGTGTGTGTTTCCCCAATTCCTCCTTAATTATGGCACTAAACACTGGCTTAGTTGTCCACATTTGTCGCCGTGCAGTTTCATACCACTCCATGAACACCAGCACCGCCACTCATAAACCCCAGCAGCACTCCGGCTCGGCCCACAGGCCGTCTGCCTCCCCCAGCTGCAACAGCAGCCGGCAGAAGAGCATCTGTCCAGCACAGGTAAATATTACAGTAATGTTCATTTCAATTTATAGGTTCATTGGAGTAAAATGATCATGTTTTTATGAGCTTCTTCTTTCGATTCAGATCAAACCAGCAAGACAGGTAGATACTGATAAGAAGAGGTCAAACAGAGATTCCAACACCGGCTCGTCTGCTGTTACTGCCGGTGCGAGAACAACCCCAGGCTTTCTCAGCAGAGCAGCCTCCTCCTCACCAGAACGGTAGGTGAAATAAATTGTGAATATTATGTGAGCAAAGTGGAACATGCATCTCCTATCCTGGAGTTTGAGGAGGATATTCATGAGAGCATCACCAGTCACGTCCAAATGTAAAAGTTTCAACTTAACACAAGGCTGTCACTTTGTTGGGCTGAGTCTGAACATATGCAAGTCTGCAGCCATTCAGGTTCACAAACCTGACGTCAGAGACCCAGAGCAGAGCAGAATTAGCTGTCTTCCTCATCTCTACGTCCACCAGACTTCACATCATGCAGCACAAAGCTTTTAACATGAACCGCTGTCAGATAGAGACACTAGAAATCCCGTCTCTGTTCTGTCTCCACTCTCCATTTGTGCATTCTCAGTGAGTCCCACAAATGTGCAGTACTGCCTCCTCTCGGTGTGGGCTTTCACAGAACATTATGTCGTTCAATTATTTGAAAACATCTTTGTTGCCAGCAACAAGTCCTTAGTGTCTCAGATCACTGACTGTGTCAAATTAACACAAATGAGGTTTCTACTTGGTTGTTCCAGTGAAACAGTTGCAGCAGTGCTGTAAAAAAAACTTTTACTTTTGCTGTTGTTTCTGTTTCTGTTTGTGTTTCTCACCGAGTTGAGACAAAAGAGTTGTGATACAGACAGCCGAGTCAGCCTGAGCTGCTCCTGCTATTGTGGTCGAGAACCTGTTGGTAGTTTTTCCCAAAACATCTTTATCTTAGTCGCCAAGTGTCCTCCTGGCCTTTGTCCCTTTTGGATGGGTAGGACTGATTTTGCTTTTACTGTTAAGCACTTTGTGCTGCATTTTACCGTAACCATATGATACGATACTACATAAATAAAGTTTGATTTGATTCTGTTACTGTCACTCAGGGTGGAACATCAACGGAATAAAGTGGATATTGTTTTTAAAAGAGACGCCCTGCAGAGGAGAGAGGCGGAGTCAACTTGAGATGCTGACTCCGCCCACTATAATTGGCCAATATGAACAGAGATGTGAAGACACGGTTGAAACCTAAACTTTTTACTCTGTCCCTGTGGCCTTTTGACCTAAGCACGTCACTGCGTCGACTGCTAAAAAAGGTAATGATATGTCTGCTTTAAATAAGCCCTCTTAGATCAATCGGCAGACATCCGACCCCGCTGCAGGTTGAACTCCCATCCGTTCCTGAGGAGAATGGAGCTATTTCCACCTCTGTCCGCTCTGCTGGCAACATGAGACCTGCCGGGAAGTCAGATAAAGTCCAGCTGCAGAAGCTGAAAAAGGAAAATCCACCAGAGACTCCCTGTTCAAACCTGCCTGTCGCCCAGCGAGAAGCTTCAACGCCAACAGCAGCAGATGGGAGTAAGCAAGAAAAACGCTTGCAACACAAAAGCGCATTCATTTTAAACGTCCAGCAAAATTTGTGCTTTTTTTTTAATTCAAAATGCCTCCTCATTCAGCTCCCCAGGCTCCTGAGGTTGTGCTCCGGCCCTCAGCTGGCACTTCGGACCCAGAAGAGGCCTCACGTCTTCTGGCTGAGAAGAGGAGGGAGGCCCGAATACAGCGGGAGAAAGCGGAGCAGGATCGCATGCAGCGAGAGGAGGCCGAAAGGTAAAACGCACGTCCACCTCCAAACCAGAAACTCTGCATCAGCAGCAGGTCAATCATGACATTCATGCTCCAGGCGAAGCCGTGATGAAATGGAGCGCCGGAGAGCTGAGGAGCGAGCTCGACAGGAGGCAGAAGCTCAACTTCTCATCGAGGAGAAGAGGAGGAGGGAGGAGGAGGAGCAGCGACAGGCCGAAGAAGAGCGAGCTCAGGCTATGAAGGAAGCTGCACTTCTGCAGAAACAGGTGGGCAACATGCCAGTACAGCAGAAATATCAAAGAACAACTGCATTTCTCCGTGTTAAAGCTCCCACTACATACTCCTTATTTGTCTGTGTTCATACAGAGAGAAGAGGAACTGGCTAAAGAGAAAGCACGAGCAGAGCAAATTAAACAAGAACGAGAGATAGTTGCACAGAAAGAAGAGGCAGAGCGCCAAGTGAGAAAAAAGGTTTGTTTTACCTCTGAAGATCATTATGACCGAAGGGAATCTATGCCAGCTCCATTACGGGCTCCTTTTTTAAAGCCAGTTCATGCTCGGGCTCCACATATAGAATAAACTGACCAGACCTCTGTGACATCACCCACGGCTTTTCTGAAGGCAAATACATACATGGCTGAATAAAGTAAGAGGTCTTTTAATGATTTGTTTGTCCATCTCTGTTATATGTATCTGTTCACTCACTTGTAAGCAGTGTGTGTGATTTAGTGTTTATGTTTGGAGTGTTTTTGAGTCCACAAACAAAATCTGGTTTAAGGCCAAGTAAATCCCAGGACCGGCCCTGCAATATTAGGTCAGTGGGTGGAAATCTGGAGGCGGCTTGGAAGCCACTCACCTCAGCTTAGTTACCACCAAGTTAGCTGTTTAAACCTGGCGTAGTTCAACTCTAACTTGTGAAGTTAACTACTCTTACCTTGCATTAATTCTGATCAAATCAAATATATCCTCAATCCTGCTGTTGCAACTAAAACTTCTGTCGAGCTCTACCGGGACCCTTGAGGAGCCATTGCTCAACTAACTGATTTGACCTTTGGGGCCTTGGCTCCATCAGAGCTTGGTCCTATCAGAAGACCAAGCTTAGAGGGTGCCGGTCTATGAGAGGGTTGCTCGGCACGAGAAGCCGGCTGCTTTCTGAAATGAACGTAGTTCAAATTCAGAACGGTTTAAATAATTCAGTCAAAGGCAGCTGCAAACAAATGAGTGTTTAACCCTGATTTAAAGGAACGGGGGGTTTCAGCATTCCTGCAGTTTTCTGGAAGTTTGTTCCTGATCTGTGGAGCATAAAAGCTGAATGCTGCTTCTCCATGTCTGGGTCTGATTCTGGGGACACAAAGCAGACCTGAACCAGAAGACCCGAGAGGTCTGGATGGTTGATATGGAAACAACACGTCTCTGATGTATTTTGGTCCTAAACTATTCAGTGATTTATAAACTATCAGAAGTATTTTAAAGTCTGTTCTCTGAGGTACAGGGAGCCAGTGTAAAGACCTCAGAACTGGACTGATGTGGTCCACGTTCTTAGTTCTAGTGAGAACTCAGGCAGCAGCGTTCTAAATCAGCTGTCTGACTTTTTAGGCAGACCTGTGAAGACTCTGTTGTGTTGAAGTTTTTCAAGATCTGAGACATCAGTCTTTTGATCCTTTTTGAGGAAAAAAAAGGTTGTGAAGTGGTGAGTAAAATGACAAAGAAAAAAAAACATTTTACTTGATAAACCCACAAATTTACATGAGAAAATTCCGAATTTTTGAATTTTATAACCTCACAAATTTGTCAGTAATATGTTTTCTATAAATTTGGACATTTGCAGCAAAATTCTAATTCTGACTTCATTGAAAACACTTTGGAGCTGCAGCATATCTGAAGAATAGTGTGAGTGATCTGCCGACTTTTTAGTTTGTTTGACACGAACGAATACAGGCTCTTTTATTTATCCCCGAATGCTCTCTTAAGCAGGCTGAAGTTGCTGCTTGGGGATACCTAACTGCTACAGAGGCCTTCTGTGTCTGCATAGTCTGCATTTATCAAGAAACAACTGACCTGTGCAACTGTCCATCTGCTGGAAATGGTGACATCAAAAGTTATTTTTTAAGACACTGAGCGGGTTTCTTCTCTTTCAGAGACTTGAGGAGATCATGCGGAGAACCAGGAGAACAGATTCTCCAGATAAAGTGAGATTTACTGCATGGTTTTAAAAACAGCTCACACCCTCGGGACTCTTATGACGCACATCCAGCATCGGCTAAGAAAAAACAAAAAAATGTTTTCTAAAATGTACCGCAAATGATTCATGTTTTTGTTTTTTTTTTTAATCAGAAATCTGCACCAACAAGGACCCTTCCTAAGGAAAACACAGAGCCTGCACTCAATGGGAGGATAGAGGATGCTGAAAAGCTGCCTGTGGGGGCTAAAGCCACACAGCTGGGGTTAAATAATGAGGAGGACGTGGTACCTGTCGTGGCCTTCAAAGAACGCAGGTCCCTCCGAATGCTCTCTGGTGTGGAGGAAATCCAGACACACCAGCGAGCAGGTGAGCAACACGCTACAAACCACATCAGACCAAGCAGCACTGAGTCTGTGTTTGTCGATTTCAAGCACCTAAATGACCAAGAACCCACTTACACATGTCACCGTTCACTACCAACACGATGAGGATCATTCACTCAGGACCGCTTATCAACGGTGTTTTGTGGACAAGCCTGGAAACGCATGAGAACCGAGGAAGACTTAAAAATGATGCTGCATCATGCAAGTGCTGAAAATGTGTCTTAATATGTTTTTATTTGTTGTGTTGTTCAGAAGTCATCTGAGCACCTGCAGAGCAGTAACCCTTTCATCGTTGAAGCCAACTCCTGGGGAAACACAGGGATTACTGCAGCACATTTTGGCCATTTTGCCACCCTTCAGCACCTTGAAAGAGCATGTACAATTCCAGCCTCGCCTCTCAGCAAGGACGTCAACATCCGGTCCTTTTTCTGCATGTGACTAGTGGCACAAAGCAAGTTACGCTTTAGTCTCCTCAGTGCAGCAGGATTTAAATCCTATAATGACTATAAGTGGTGTAGATGTAGTTGGCCAATGCAATTAATCAATTGTCAAGAGTGTTGCCCCTGCTACCAAATCTGAAAAACTGGGACTATATGGAAAATAAAAAAAGTGATTCTTACAATTACTATTATTCATAGACAGTTTGAATCCATGCGTTTCTCTCATCATATTCATTTTGTCAACAAAATGTCAACAAACATTCAATTTTGCTTTCAACACATTTCAAATAATGCTGGGACGGCCTTGTGTCCATATCCTGCGTTGATTTTGACCATCTTTTGGTACGTAGCTTTAGATGAAATGGAGCAATACCAGGATGTAGTGGAGGCAGTATCAGCATGACAGCAAAAGACTAAGTTACGGTCGCATTCGGTTAATATCAGCGGAGCTTGGTGGAGGTTGTTTGACTCATCGCTGCCCCCTGGTGGAGGTTGTTTGACTCATCGCTGCCCCCTGGTGGAGGTTGTTTGACTCATTGCTGCCCCCAAGTGGAGGTTATTTGACTCATCGCTGTTCCCTGGTGGAGGTTGTTTGACTCATCGCTGCTCCCTGGTGGAGGTTGTTTGACTCATCGCTGCCCCAAGTGGAGGTTGTTTGACTCATCGCTGCCCCAAGTGGAGGTTATTTGACTCATCGCTGCTCCCTGGTGGAGGTTATTTGACTCATCGCTGCCCCCTGGTGGAGGTTATTTAAATCATTGCTGTTCCCTGGTGGAGGTTGTTTGACTCATCGCTCCCCCCTGGTGGAGGTTGTTTGACTCATCGCTGTCCCCTGGTGGAGGTTATTTAAATCATCGCTGCCCCCTGGTGGAGGTTGTTTGACTCATCGCTGCCCCCTGCTGGAGGTTGTTTGACTCATGGCTGCCCCCTGGTGGAGGTTATTTGACTCATCGCTGCCCCTTGGTGGAGGTTATTTGACTCATCGCTGCCCCTTGGTGGAGGTTATTTGACTCATTGCTGCCCCCTGGTGGAGGTTATTTGACTCATCCCTGCCCCCTGGTGGAGGTTATTTGACTAATCGCTGCCCCCTGGTGGAGGTTGTTTGACTCATCGCTGCCCCCTGGTGGAGGTTATTTGACTCATCGCTGCCCCCTGGTGGAGGTTATTTGACTCATCGCTGCCCCCTGCTGGAGGTTGTTTGACTCATCGCTGCCCCCTGCTGGAGGTTGTTTGACTCATCGCTGCCCCCTGGTGCAGGTTATTTGACTCATCGCTGCCCCCTGGTGGAGGTTATTTGACTCATCGCTGCCCCCTGGTGGAGGTTGTTTGACTCCTCGCTGCCCCCTTCTGGAGGTTATTTTGACTCATCGCTGTCCCTTGGTGGAGGTTATTTGACTCATCGCTGCCCCCTGGTGGAGGTTGTTTGACTCGTCGCTGCCCCCTGGTGGAGGTTGTTTGTCACGTCGCTGCCCCCTGCTGGAGGTTTTTTGACTCATCGCTGTCCCTTGGTGGAGGTTATTTGACTCATCGCTGCCCCCTGGTGGAGGTTGTTTGACTCATCGCTGCCCCCTGCTGGAGGTTATTTTGACTCATCGCTGCCCCCTGGTGGAGGTTGTTTGACTCATCGCTGCCCCCTGCTGGAGGTTGTTTGACTCATCGCTGCCCCCTGGTGCAGGTTATTTGACTCATCGCTGCCCCCTGGTGGAGGTTGTTTGACTCATCGCTGTCCCCTGGTGGAGGTTGTTTGTCTCATCGCTGCCCCCTGGTGGAGGTTGTTTGACTCATCGCTGCCCCCTGGTGGAGGTTGTTTGACTCATCGCTGTCCCCTGGTGGAGGTTGTTTGACTCATCGCTGCCCCCTGGTGGAGGTTGTTTGTCTCATCGCTGCCCCCTGGTGGTGGTTGTTTGTCTCATCGCTGCCCCCTGGTGGAGGTTATTTGACTCATCGCTGCCCCCTGGTGGAGGTTGTTTGACTCATCGCTGTCCCATCCCAGAGCCTGGCTTTAGTACTTATCACTGGAAACACACTGGACTGTGACATTTTTCCTGTTTCTTCTTCAAAGAAAAGATCAGGAATTCTGATTAATTTCTCCAATATGCACATTTACATCCCAGATGCCTCTGAGCTCAGAGATGGTGGTGATGTCTCTTGGGCAAGTTTACCTTAGGGCTTTTTTTGCACTGTAAAAGTTCAAGTGCCAGTTATAAATGTAACTTGTATTGTAATGCAAGCAAATAGTTTTCTAGTAACTAGTAACTAGTAATCCCTTACCTTGGTGGTTATATAAGTGTCCATCTGAGGACTGTGACCTTGGCCTTTACTCATAGAAGTGTTCCAGATTCCTTAAAGCAGTTTTATTTGAAAGAATATTTTAAGTAACTCTGCACTTCCATCCCTCTCTGCGACAAACTGCGTCTCAATTCCAGGACTTTCACATCACAAATGATGAAAGTGGCTCACAGTTCGACACCAGTTATAACGGCAGAGAACTGAGTAATATTGATGGAAGGAGAAATAAAAAAGTGACGGAGTTAGAGGCCAAATGATCCTGGACATTGTTGTAAAAGACACTTCACCTGTAGAGGGACCCACTGAGCTAAAAGTGACCAAAGATCCTTCATGCTGCTAAAAACTGCTCAGCAACGTCATGATCAGTAGAGGAAGAATTTGTTGACAGACGCCCGTTTGTAAATAACATTATTGTCTTTCTTCTCAACCCTTTAATAACATCAACTTGACTTGATACCAGCTTTTTCTGGAATGTGAAAAATTAACATGTTGACAAACGAAATGAAGTTGGTGAGAAATAAAAAGAAGAAATATCATCTTCAAATGGGTTCAAATGGTCTTAAAGAAAAGTCAAATTAAGAAACACTGTTTTTCATTTTCCGAATCATCTCAGCCTCTTCTGATTTGGGGTCGTTTTAGAAATAAACTCACAACTGCTTCAGTGCTTTTTTTTTTTTCCTTATAGAGATATTTCTTTTTATCAACGCACTTTTCCTTCGTCGGTTTTGACGCTGTAGAATTAGAAAAGGTCAAGAGCAGAGTTCAGAGCTTTGGTCTTAGATTTCGTAAACTTTAGCAATCGCATATTTCAAAGCTGCTACAAATGCAGGGCTGAAACTTAAATCACATTTTCACTTCATAATCGTGGCCAAATTATCTGATAATAGCAATGTAATTGAGATTTCACCACATGAAAGCAAGAGCTATTTGTTTAAGTTTCATTTTTTATTTAATCTTGGAGTGATGGCAAGTGAATTACGCTTAAATTGGGAAGTGAAATCAGAATGAAACAAAACAATATCTGGAATTACTATTATTGTAATAATTATCAAGCAGGTTTTATCCACAAGAATATTAACTGTGTTTTATCAGTCTCTCTTATTTAATATCACGGTTATCCCCGGTCCAGTACATTAAGCTGACCCTGGCCAGCTGCACCCATTCCTCTGGTGAAACGTGTCTGTTGCCCCTCCCAGTAACAGACTTTCCCTCCGGTAGAGAACGTACCGAGCCACTCACAGCAGGGTGGGGGCGTGCTTCGTGTGATGACTCAAGCAGGACCTGCGGTCACATGCGTCGTGTCTCTGATTCCTCTAGTCTAATCTGGAGGAAACAGAGTTTGTGTCGAAGAGGAAAGGAATTAGGATGGCTGGCCAGCTGAACCCGTTACAGCCCGACTTAGATCCCAAAGACCTGCCTCCATTAGTGTGTGTGCTTGTGCGTGTGGTTTTAGACCAAACAGTGCAAAAATCATTCCGGCACAGACGGTTGCTTTGACACAGTGCAGTGGTTTAATAAAGCAAAGCATTTGGCTCATAGTTTAAATGAGTTTATTAGAATAAAAGCATAAAATTGTGACAGATCTTTAAGGTTTGATCTTTAGCTTAAGTGCTGCTTTTGACTTTCTCCTTAGCTTGTAAAAATGTCAAAATATATGCCATATTTGATTAAAGTTGATACTATGACACATTTTCTGTCCTGTTTTTCAGTTACTTTTTCATACCTGAATAAAAAAAAAAATGTAAAAAAAGTTTTAAAAACAAAAATGTTTTAAAAAAAAAAAAAAAAAAAACAGCAAAAAAAGAGAAACGGTTTCCTGTTCATACAGTGCATGAGAGTAAAGGCTGATGCAGCCAAAACTGTTCACGGAGGAAGTCGAGGGTTAACGGAGGACGGAGAGGGAGGCCGAATCCTCTGCAGCAGCTGTCGGGTCTCCTCCGTCTGCACATGCACCTTCCAGATCTGATCCTCCAGCTCGCTGCCAGCCAGCAGCGAGGAAAAGTCGCCATCTACAGAAGGAGATGTCACAAAGCAAGCTGACAAATCCTGTTCCACGATTATTCACAAATTACTGGGGCGATATCCAGTTTGATCCAGAAAGTTCAATGCCTATACCTCGCTCAGATGCTGCATGCATAAATGCAAAAAACAAGCATGTACCTTTGTTGAGCGTGACAACGGTGGCAATGCCAAGCTGCTGGAATTTAACGTCTCTCTTCTTGAGGAAGAGCAACAAATATTTGCACACAGTGCTGTAGTGGGGCCTCAGCGACTGGATGATCTCCTCTGTGAAGGAGGAAGAACACAGAAGCAACCACTGAACGCATGTTTTAAAACACATCGATCACCGTAGTCGTGCCAGTTCAAGACGTTACCGGTCATTTCAAATTTGCAGATCAGAGCTGCAGAGTTGTACGACAGCTCCGGATTCCTCGTTTGTTCAGACAGCTTCACAAGTCTTGAGATCTGTTCCGGTGTTACTGTTGTGGAGAATTTAATCCTAATCGGATCTGAAATGGTGAGAAGTTGGAACTGTTTTGTACATTTCATGTAAAAAATAAAAACCCAGAATAACCTATTGAGTCAAAATCAGGTTTTTTACCCCGGGTCATCAGGTGATGCAGACACATGGTCACATGCAGCAGCATCTCGTCCGACACGGATGGAGACACCAGTGCCCAGAGGAGCCCTGACAAGCACAGACTCTCCATCACAGCCTGGATAACATCGAAGAGATCCGATATTACTGCAACCGTTATCAACCTCCAGAAAGATCCAAAAATATTTGTTTACCTGCTCTGCCACGCAGGACCCACAGAGCTCCACGATGATCTTGCAGCTGTGTGTGATTACAACACACCTGGAACCAAGTCGATAAAGCAGCTGGCCGAGTTCTTCCAACAGTCCTTCGTTCACAAGGACATCCTGGGACCAAATCACAGGAGTTTAATGTTCCTTTAACATTAAGATATGTGTCAGTTCTGAAATCATTCCAAAACCACAAATAATTCCCAACATGTTTATGCAACATGGTTACGTTTCTACTGCGTACCTTTTGCGGCGGGTGTGCAGACAGAGCAGACAGCAGTGTCAGCGCTGACTCGACCCCCGCAGGAGAGGACGTTCTCAGCAGTGCCTTCAGAGGCGACACGCAGTCGAGCGCCATCAGCTGTTCCTGGACCAGAACTACACATAAGCAGCACACAGCATCGGATTAGATATGGTATAACATTCTGTCTCTTCTTTTTGTTGTTGTTGTTATTACCGTTCTTTGCAAGAGTTTGCATGCATCTGCATGCTTGGACTGCATTCTGAGAAATGGAATAAGAAATAGATTTAAAAGGTTTGCAGAATTACCTTCAAGCATAAATATCGCCCTCTTAAATGCACAAATACCTTCTGCACAGAGGAGGACATGAGAGTTAGAAGAGACTTGGTCAAATATCGACCGCCAATGCCGAGTAGCTTCGGGTGATGCTCCTGGATGGCCGCGATGTTGCACAGAGCCGTGCAGCTGTAGAACTGGACCTCTGAATCCGAGGACTGCAGCAGGAGAACCAGGACAGGAATGGCCCCTGCCTGACACACAATCCTCGTTGACCAATCTGGAAAAAAAAAAAAGGGAGAGAAGATTTATCCAGGTGCGACTGATAGGTAGGGTAGCAAAGCAACTCTCCTGCATTTGTGAGCATGTGAAGAAAACTGTCCGACCTGACTGTGTAAGGTGCAACAGAGCCCACGTTGCGTTCTGCTGCACCACTGGGTCGTAGGATTTTGCTAAAGCCAACAGAGGTACGATCCCATCCACCAAGAGAGCTTCTCTGTTTGATTCTGGAGAGATCAGTTCTCATTCAAACTCTTTCCAGGAATTCTGCACATTTCAACAACAACCTGCAGTATGAGAAAGTCTGCTGCACCAGCGGATAAAACTGGATACAAAAAGAGGTTATAAATTAATAGTTTTGTCAACATTGAGGCTGCAAAGCTTCAGATTAAAATACATGCAACGGCGGGCTGTTCAGGGAGGATGCTGAGTAACAATCACTTATATCCGACCTGATCCGCTGTATCATGATGTGGCTCCTCACTCACAGAATCACCAGCGTATTTAATAAAGTTGTGCCGCATAATTAAGAGAGACGACAAGACATCCTTGACAGGCTCAGAAACTTCAGAAAGTTCAAAAGCAAAAACATTTCAATCAGGCCAGGAACAAAGTTGGAGAGCCTCTGCAGACTTGTAACATATGAGGCCCTTCGTCTGCTTTCACACCCTGTTCTGCAATAACAATAATATATTCAGCTTTGCTTTTCTTTTTTTAAAAGAGCCCATTTGATGTTGAGGCGCCTGTTTTTAGGGTTAAACTTTAAAACCATCACAAACCTGAGGACGCCAGCAGGGTAACACATGCACAAGAGTGACTCTGAGCAGCAGCATCTCCAAACTGGAACATCTCCATTATGGGCACCAGCATTCCCATTTCAATCACCAGCTCTCTGCACACTGACATTCATGGACAGGAATGAAGACCTTCTAATCCTCCTTACGCTGAAGGTGTATTAAACTTTTTTTTTTTTAAGTCTTACCATTATTTTTTATGAGCAGATTCACCAAGGCAAGAGAGATAGTCTTTTGCACATCCAGGTCAGCTGATGAAAGCAGAACCATGATCGGCTCCATGAAGGCTTGCTCTAAAGTAGATTTCACTGAAATACACATCACAAAGGAGTTCTTTCTTTATCTCCTCTTAAAATAAAATAAAGTCACCACCTGTGCAAAGAGGTAAGAGATAGGATCAGATGTTCGGTCATTTGGGAGAGACTCAGCGCGAGGAGCCAGCTGAGCATCTGTGTCTTCTAGAAGCCGTCCTAACAGGGAAGAGGCCCCTCAGACTCAGGACATACTGGACAGATTACATCTCTTGGCTGGCTTAGAAAACACCTAAGAACACCTCAGGAGAGGTCTGGGCTTCCTGCTTAGGCAGCTGCCCTCGTGAAGTAAGATGAGCTGTGGTTAATGGGTGGATGGGTAGTTTTGTATTTTCTTCCCTGAGGCTTGTGCGTACACAAACATAACATTACAATAATTAAAATTATGAAACAGTGGTTCAGGAAACAATGGGATATATTTTTCATTGGCCACCACAAAGTCCAGATCTTGCACAGCGGCCCAACTCTCCAATCATAAAGAGAAGATGTTGGTGGAAAATGTGTGAAACTGGACAAAAACAAGTGTTGTAACAAAGTCAAACAAAATGTTAGGTAGTATTTTGGCTGTATTTATTAGTACAAACACAGATATCCTCCCTATGTGTTATACCAATCACAACTAAACAAACACAAGTATCTGTCAACTGTCTGCTTCAAGCAAATCGTGTGATTAACAATTTTCATACTATTGCATAACATCGACTAAGCTTAAAAAATTTGTTATGCATCCTCAATAAAAGCTGTAGTTCTTGTTATTTACTGTGTGAAGTGAAATTGTATTCACTTCATAGAGGACTCACGCCCACTTGTGGGCGTTATAATTGTAGAACCTGGAAAAATTCAGTTGAAAATTTGCATGCTCGGCCACTGGTCTCACCCGTTATGATGATTATCTCTGCAGCCAGTGCAGAGCAAGCAACGCGTCACGGTTATGTACCACTCATCCAAACGTTAATGCCTTCACCTACGTTACGATATGACACTCAGATCTGTACTTACATTGATGGCTGATGTGTAAGTAACACATGGCTGCTGCCATTTGCAGATCAGCATTTTCTGAGGCTGCAAGTCTGCTGAGCGCTGTGAAGCTTCCCTCAGACAGAAGATGAGTTTCAGTGTCTGAAATCAGGTCACAGAGATCAATCTCAAACTTTAGAATTGATCAGCTCAGCTCAAATACTTATATCTGCTTTATGTGAATCATGCCACCTCGAACAGTTGTATGATATTAAGAAAGAAAAGGTTTTTCTAAAATGTTGTAACTTTTAATCTCACTGCCTATCAAACATTGAATTAAATATTAATGCACACAGTTTATCTTGCAGATACAACAACAATACTGTCTACAAATGACAAACATGGCTTATGTTCCTACCACACATGAGGTGTAATGAGGACAGATCTTGATGAACCGTCTTCCTCTCCAGTGGTTTCCTAAAGCAGGTGCAGTGGTCGAAAACGTCCCTGACTTTAAACTCAAACTCTCTCCAAACAGCCCTGAAGCGAGCAGCGGATTCTCGGAGCAAACGGGCGCAATCATTGCAGAAGTCCGAGGCCATGACTGCATCTTACACAAAATAACTTATGACAAAATAAGTTATGATTCACTCGTCACCTGTATAAAGCCACGCCCACGTGCATGTCATGTGACTGCAAGGACAAATTAAAGTGCATTGATAGGATGTAATAATCTAATTATACTAATATTACTTTAGACGAATTTTATTAGGAAATTTGAAAAAAAAATAAGTTCACAATGTGCTCTAAACATACATCAGTGGCCTGACGGAACAAAACGGAGCCTTTTGCCTCATGAAAGTAGGGTCTTGATATGGAAAACTGACTTCTCGTGTTTTAATTGTTCCATATAAGTTAAATTTGTAAAATATAGACGCTGTCTTTAAAAGAAAAATCACATCTATATTTATTCTAATGGCGTTTGTACGTCACTCCTGCTTTCAAATGTAATTGGTGAATTTGTGATTGTTTATCCGCATGGATACGCACTTTACGTAATAACGTATTTTGTATTCAATGATTTCATTGGTGAATATGTTGTAGTCTGTGCACGTGACAGACAGTGTCACGACGCCACGCCCTCATTTCCAGCCCCGTTGGCTTGGAAACCACCTTAGCGTCGTCTGAGAAGCACCTAAATGTTCTTTTTGTCGAGATTTTTTAATTTTAAGCCTCATAATATCCCGCGAAGAAGCAGGATATAACCTTTTTTAAGCGTAGCACGTTACCATAAACTACTTAGCAACCATTAGCTATTAGCACCCTAGCAGCTGAAGTGGCTAACGTGTTTGTTAAACGTTTTCTTTTCACAACTGTGTCGTTTTTTTCCTTTAATTATTTCAGCCTCGGGTGAGCATACTTCCTACTAAAACGTGACGCATCTTAACCCATTTATTCCGATCGCTTAACTGCGTTAGTTGGCATCTCGACATGACGACGTGCTTCCCTGGATGTTTTACCTGTTTGTCCCCAGAATGAGACGTCACTGCCCAGGATGCCGACAGGTGAGTCCCCCGCTCTCCTCGAGTATCTGTGATCGGACATGTAGTATCATTAGGAAAAGGGGTCATTCTCGTGTGCAACGTGTCGTAGAAATGAAAAACCTATTTAACATTTAAATGCCGCGGCTGATCAGTCTGGAGCGACAACCTGTGGACGGTTTAATGGTTAAAAACTCCACGTGTGACACAGGTGGTTGATTCAACTGAATATCATGCAGAGGAAAACTGAAGGTGGAACAGACAAACACGATGAGACCATTTACTGAACGCGTTTTTGTGCAACTTTCAGCAGTCATCACTGCTAAGAGGAGATCTCAGTACCACTGACACTTCTGCATCCTCCAGGACTGCAAAAACCTAAACCTAAAAAAAATTTAGTTGTTTGTTTTAGGTAATTAATGACGTGTGACTGAAGCTGAGCTGAGGATCCAAGTTTTTTTTAATAAAAATTTAGGGTAAAACAAATATGGTATGAATCATGAATACAATTACCAATAAATATATTCTGGCCATTGAATATCCTTTTAAAGTAAATGATAAATCATCTATTTTCCTGCATTTCTTAATTTACCGTATCTCATAATAACGACATGTAGATATATTTGAGAAAATTGCTTCTTATTTTATAGCTTTCCAAGAGGATCGAGGCATTATATCATTGAGCAGTAAAAGTATTGTATCATTAAATCTGTCAACATTTCTTTTAAACTCTTTTTTACAAACATGTTTTAGACTTGCTGTTTTATATTAATGCATAATATTGTATACGTTTATGACAATCCAGTTTGGTACTTACATTAAGCTTTAATTGATGTTAATGTTGCCGGCTCAGGTCCACGTTGACAAGTACTAAATAATTTAACCTTTTCCAGGTGAGAGTGAAGATCGGGCAAAGACCCGGGAAAGATTTAATGAGGTGTTCAAGAAGTATACTGAATCAGAGAAGAAGAAGAAGCCAAAGAAGACGAGCAACGAAACAAAGGAGACTATTGTGGTTTGTGCTTTGTTGTCAGCAGTTCTACATTCTCATCAGATCCAAGATCTGGTCATTTTGGATTTAAATCCTCGCTAAAACACAGACAATTCTTTAAACAAATTCAACCATTAATATAGATCTTCTGCAGTGTTGAAAATGTGTATTAGACCTGCATGTCCAGACAAAATATACCACCAGTCAATACAAACCATTTCTTATGACAACACAGTGCATTTATGATCGTTTCTGCATTTTCTTTTCACACTTTTAGCTCCAGAATTTGAAGAAGAATCTCAACCTTGAGAAGGAAACAGAGGACAATGAGACGATTCTGCAGAACACGTATGATCTGGAGCAGGGCAGCCCTCGCTACACCAAGAATAAAAGGAGGGAGAGGGAAACTGCAGAAAAGATTAATGTTAACAACAACAGAAACCAAGATGAGTCTAAAACATTAAAAGCTAAGAGTAAGAGTAGGAGAGAGCTTCCTCCCCTGACTTTTCCCAAGGAGAGAACGGCTCACATCCAGGGAGACACCAACTCGTCCAAGTCTGAAAACGCTTTGGATGCAGACGATGCTGGAAGCAGAAAGGAACCAAAGTGGAGAGGTAAAAAGGACAAAAGAAGTGCAGAGGCTACAGGCGAGAGCCAGGTGAAAGATGCAGAAGATCAACTGCTTCATGAATATCAGCAGAAGATAGCACAGGAAGAGGAGAGGAGCTTGAAGAAAACGAGGTCCAAGGACGAAGAAGAGAGCAACATCTCACAAAACTCTAGACTAAATAATGATACGGGGAAGAAGAAAAAAAAAAAGCTGAAGTCTGTATTCACAGAGTCAGATGTAGGGTGTGTATGGATGTTTTAAATCACATTTTAATGGGTCTGTTTTTTAAATATACAAACAAAGAGAACAATTCTGAAGTTGATTTTTTTTTTTTTTTCTTCCACCAGGGACCAAGATGAAGATTTGGGCCAGGACGCTGATGTGGAGAATGAAACAGAATCCAAAGGGAAGAAGAAAAAGATGAAGAAAAAGCATGGTAACGGGCTTTTATGGTTGGTAATCACAGTTACAGTTTACTGACTTTGAAGTTGCTGGTTAAGCTTTTGTGGTTTTTTTCTCTGTTTTTCAGTTGTCAAAGATGAGAGTGAGACTGAGCCAGAAGCAGCACAGACGTTCGACGACAGCCTTGTGCTGGGGGTGTTCATCCACAGAACAGATCGCCTCAAGACGGACTTACTGATCTCACACCCCATGGTGAAGATCCACGTTGTGGATGAAATGACGGGGCAGTATGTGAGGAAAGATGACTGGTGAGCACGAACACCCTCGGGCGCTGCTCTGGTGCTCATTATTAAATCCGTCTTTAATTCAGTTGTGATTTAACGTTAGTCGTGATGTGTCTTGGTAAAACTTTTAAAGCAGTCTGCACTACTACCTCAAAAACAAAACGTCTTTTCCTTGTTTCGAAGCCATCGGGCCGTCTCTTCGTTTTATGAACGTGAGAGCGTTGACCACATTCTCCCCATCATGACCCAACCTTTTGACTTCAAGAAGAACAAATCCATCATCCCTGAGTGGCAAGAGCAGATCATTTTCAATCAGCGTTTTAGTTACTTTGTTCAGCAGGAGGACGAAAGCCCCAAAGTCATACTCTTCTTTGAAGTAAGACATATTTCAGGGACTAATATTCAGTCACAGGTTAACATCATGTAACATCTCTTAAAACGTTTGATGCAGATTCTGGATTTCATGACTATGGAAGAGGCGAGGGCCAACACTGATGTCGACAAGCAGGAGCGAGGATTTAGAAAGATTGCTTGGGCTTTTCTGAAGGTGGCATATTTGTAAAATAAACCTGAGTTGGTCTGTTTTGGTTTGCCATCATTAACTTCGTGTTTGCCTTCATCTTTTAGGTTGTTGGTACAAACGGGGTTCTCAACATTGACAGTAAACTTCGCCTGCAGCTCTTCTGCCCTCCAACTCGGGTAAAAAAACCACCTAAAACAATAGAGGTGGTTGAGTGGTGGAGGAAGTACCCAAGAACCAAATACACTTCCACCCTTTATGTTACAGTGAAGGGGATCAAACTCCCGGAGCATGTAAGCCTGTTGCTACTTTCTTAGTCATTTCTACGCTTATGCACATAAATACCACATTTCACATGTTGGATGTTAGTTCAGCTGTTGTATCAGATGCTCTGATGAAGCTGAGCTGCTCTTTGCCCTGCAGGTGGACCCCAGCATCCGGTCTATGATGGCACTGCAGGAGGAGAGAGGAAGCACCTCCTACAGCGAGCTGCAGAACGAGGCCACCAAGAGAAGCCTGACAGAACCGACCAGCAGCAAGCAGCCGGCCTTGAGATGGAGTCGACTGCCTGGTCAGGTGGGTGGATGCCAACCGTTTTAGGTTGGAATAAACCGCTCTGACCAGTAGATTTTACAAATTGTTATTTTATCAAATCCTCACAGAGATTTGCTTTTGCAGATGTGTCGGATTCCTAACAAGCACATTCTGGCGTTTCGTGGCGGTCAGATGGGCTGTTTCACCGTGCTGTTCTCTCATGCTGGAACTATACTCGCGGCAGCTTGTGCAGATAGAGATGCTTTCCCTGTTGTAGGTAAGAAACATGTCATCTGAGCAGAACTCCTAAAACTGGGCTGAACTCGGGCCAGTTAGCCTTCTCTTAAGTGAGACTATGGATGGACGTTGGACATGGTTGGGACAAGCTCTTTTTTTTTATTTCAGTGTATGAGATTCCCTCTGGTAAAGTGTTGGCTGCGTTCAGTGGTCATCTGAAAATAGTGTATGATCTCTGCTGGTCCAGAGATGACCGGAGCCTGTTGTCGGCCTCCTCCGATGGAACTGTGAGGCAAGTTTCTGTTTTCAGTTGTACCACTAGGGGAAGTAAGCACCTTCCCGGCTGGTTTGGTGTAGTATTTACCAGGGTGACTGTCTGAGTCAGAATTTTTCTGCATGCAACAACAGCACTTATATTTTTACGATTTCTCCCTCAGGGAGTGGAATGTGGAGAGGCTCCAGGGAACAGCCCAGAAGGTGCTTCCTCATCCGACTTTTGTGTACTGTGCTCAGTACCACCCCAGCGCCCAGAACCTGGCGGTGACTGGGGGCTACGACTGCCTGCTGCGGGTGTGGAGGCTTGATGTCAGTGACGTGAACGGCCAGCTGCTGCAGGAGTTCGAGGGTCACAGCAGCTTCATCAACACAGTCTGCTTTGACTCTGATGGTATTGTCTTTTCTCAGCAGATAAAAGGCCACAACTAACTCTCGTACATCTCAGTTAAGTTTATGGTATTTCTACAACATTTCTTTCCAAAAATAGGAACGAGAATGTTCTCTGCAGACAACACGGGCCTCATCATCGTGTGGAAAACATCGGTAAATGACAGCCGGCCGCGGCAGCAGCCATGTCGTCACTGGTCGTTGGAAAAGGTGCAAATGTTTACCTCATTAAATAAGGCAGCACCAGACTGATTTTAATAAATCCACTGAGTAAAACAGATATGTAAAATAATGTTGTCGGCAGAAAATCCATGAGAGCGACCTCAGTGGTGTCCCGGTCAACATGCTGCAGCTGCATCCTAATGGCCGGTGCCTGCTCATCCACGCCAAAGACAGCGTCCTGAGGATGATGGACCTGAGGATGTGAGTCAGAAAAACAAATGCACCGACATCTGAAATGAAAAGGGCAATTTTTAACCTACTGACATGTTTTGATGCCCCCCCCCCCCCCCCCCCCCCTTCAGTCTGGCTGTGAAGAAGTACACTGGAACTATAAATTACAGAGAGAAGATTTATAGCACTTTCACTCCATGTGGGAATTTTATTTTCTCCGGTAGCGAGGATGGGATGGCGTATGTCTGGAATACTGACACAGGTAAGCATTTTTTTCTTTTTAGTTAATCAAACACCTTTTTGATAGTACACAGCTTGAGGGGTCCAGCTGATTGATTCATTGTTTTCCCAGGTGACCAAGTGGCAGTCTACTCAGAGCTTTGTTACCCCACTGCCCTGCATGGCGTCGCTTTCCACCCCCACGAGAACATGGTCGCGTTCTGTGCCTTCGGTCAGAGCCAGCCGGTGCATGTGTACATGCACGATCGCAAAGGTTTGTTTTGTTTTCAGTGAAATGTTAGTGACATATTACAGAATGACAGTGAAACCCAGCTGGCCTTAGAGGAGGGTGTCCCAGCTTTATGTTGTCCACCTGTGAGCTGCAGCTCTTGCAGCGTTATGGGAAGTTGGTTAGTGATAAAGGAGAAGCTGGATACTTCTGCTCTGATCTGAGTCCGTGTTGTCTCGGCTCACAGCGGTTCTGACTAAGAAATATTCAGACCTAACATGGCCCAAACAAACCGATGGGGGTCATTTTGTATCGGACTTGAGTTTGTGGTGATTTTAAATACACAAGTAAATTATATCAACCACAGACAAAGTTATTTATTTATGTATTTTCAATCCCATGTTCAGAGTCTGTGGTGCCATGCATGTGTTTGTACTGTGCAACCATGTTCTGTTATTGTGTGCAGTTTCCCAGCTGGAGATGCAGAGCATTAAAGCAGCCAGCAGGTCAGTGTCAGCAGACACCAGGACGTTCAGAAACACGCCTGACTTGGCGACACTTCGCGACACATCTGCCTCCTCGGCCTTGGATCAGTTTGCCAATGCGGCAAGACTTGCGCTGAAGATGCAGTCTGTTAAGGAGCGGTTGGATTCAGTTCTTGTAAATATGTACCCTCTGTAACTTAGAAATATAATTTCACATAAATACAATGTTAGATGTAATCTTAATTATTACTCATTGTCAGAAAATGTCAAACTAAACTCGTATTTTCCCTCCATTCTTTAGGAACCGTGTCAAAGGTCCTCCACTTCTGAATTCTTTCATGATCCTGGTACTGAATTTCCTACAACATCACATTTGGTTGACCTTCAGCTAGTACTTTTTTTTTTTATAAAAATGCCTTGTTTTCATTTCCAGACAAATCGGGCGTCAGTCACACAGGAAGGAGCTTTGCATCCGATGCCGGCACAGTAAGTCTCTTTGTCTTGTTTCTTTTAATTGTTGGCTTTTGGGGGTTCGCAGTCCTCGAGTCGAGTCCTCCAGTCTGGTTGAAGCCTGGACTTTGACTAAGCCTTTATTTATTTATTTATTTGATGCTCTGTTGTAGATTTGTTGCTGTGCTTATGACCACCGTCCTGCAGCATGAACCAGTTTTTCCGAACTTTACCAGTCGGTCAGATGTTCCAGTTTGATCTTTGGTTGAAGTAGCTGCGACATCTCCTGGGAAGATTTACGATTTCCCAGACTTACGAGTTATCTTTGTCACTTGAGAACATTGAACACATATTGTTTAGAAATGGTTCATTTTCTTTTAAATAAATAATTGAGTTTTATTTGTGTTTTTAACAAAGGAACACATTTGAAAGAGTGGGAGCTAACTTTCGCACATTATTGTAGTTTTAAAATAAATAGACTCAAAAGATCATTGAACAGTGTCCTTAAAATGACCAGATAGTGTTTTATATTATAGATTTTTTTTCTCTAATTTAAAAGTTTAGGTTTAAATTTAATTATGACTGCAAGGTCGTCTGTGCCAGAAGCTGTGACATTTAAAGGTAAACATGAACTAAGCGCCACTCTGAAATGCAGCTCTTGTCTTGTGACTTTTGTTCCCAGATGGGATTAAATGCCTCGCTGCCACCTCCATCTCGTCTGTCGCCGCACGCCAGGCTGCAGCTCTCTGGCTCTGTGGCAGAACAGCTGATCCCCCAAGCAGCTCTGAACTCACAAAACCGTGAGTGGCTTGTTCCGATAATCACATAGTTGCTTGTGTTTACCCAATGAAAGGTTTTACTGGAGCTGGAGGACACAAAGTCAGATGTGTGTGCAGATTATCGCTGCAAACTGAAAGAAATGCCTCCAGCATCGAGTCCTTTTAAAGCGCCAAAAGGAAGTGTGTAACTTTCACCAGTTTTTCTAAGTGATGTCTGTAAACACAAGCTGTTGAACTGTGTAACTTGAGAAGGTAAAATACTTTTCCAATTCAATTTGCTTTTGTCTTTTTCAGGGGGATTCAGTCCGGTCGGTCAACGTCCAAAAGGATCTTCTTTTAAACTACAAACGGTAAGACTTTGTAATGTTTTTCTGCTTTATGGTACGGTATAAGATTAAAGAAATGTCCTCCTGCCCCAGACCCTTCCTGATCACACCTCTCCAGGTGTTCATGTGGAAGCAGAGTCTGCTCCTGTTCAACAAGTAGTAAGTATCTGCTATAACGTCGGGGCCAGTTGGAGACCTCCGCGTGAACCGTTCTCACATCTCAGCTTCGTGTTTCCTTCTTAGGTCGTTTCCCTCTTTGACTACAAAGCGAATCGGTCCGATGAACTGACGATTCGCCGTGGCGATGCCATCCAAGTACTGTACAAAGACAACGACACTTGGTGGTTTGGGCGGCTGGTCAACGGGTTGCAGGGCTATTTTCTTGCCTCCTATGTAGTTGATCAGAGTAAGTTGATTATATAAGCTCAACAAAGATATGCTTTTGGTTTTAAAAAACACTCCTCATCTGAGTTATTTTGATTGTTGTAGGAGATTTCAGTGAAGAGTCTGCAGAGGCACATGCAGCTTTGCCCGAGGAGGCTGCAGAGAGGTCAACGCCGACCAGGGTAAGAAAAGTAATACGGCACCCTTCCTAGATTTGGATGTTCCAGAGTTTAGGATGAGCAACTGCAAAAAACAATCACCCCACCTTTTCACCCTCATCCTCGGAATCTCTTAGTGTCGGCCTGCAAAGTTCTTTTTAGTTGACGGAAACGTTAAAACACTGCATGGCAGCGTTTTGAACAAGTTGAAAACGGTGCAGTAAAGTTTGCTTGAGTTGGCCGCCAGAGTTGAATGAACTTAAGCATCTGTGGATGGAAGGAGACATTGTGATGGGAGATTATTTACCCTAATGGCAGCATGTATAATGAAAATAGGACAGGACCTAAAATAGATCCCTGTGGCACACCAGAGGTCAAATGGGCTGAGGTCGAGGAGAGGTCATTAATGAAACTGAAGAAACAGCACTGGGTGTTGTTTTTTTTAATGCATGATGGGATTGTGACTGGTACCATGTGGTTAATGTCTGCTTTAATCTCGTTTTTCAAGGTATCTGCTGCAGTTAGTTCTTCTGGGGAGCTCCGGTTTCTCTCTGAGCTGACTCTCTCAGACACCGAACCCGAGTTGGCCGGCACCAAGTAAGAGGCTCGTTTCTGCTCAGTACACATTGCTTTTATTACTAAAGGTCATGGTCACTGGAGAGAAGAGACGGTTTAAAGTTTTGCTTGTTTAAGGGAAACTGTGTTTTTCACAGAAGTAGAAGGAAGAAGAAGGTGAAGAAGCCAGGAGTCCCCGCAGCCTCGTCTCGGGCCACGTTGTCAGACGCAGATGCTTCAGAGTCAACCAGAACCAGCAGGAGACAGAGACCCACAGACAGACCTCTCCCAAAGAGGCCAGCGGGCCACTTCAACGGCGCCTTTGAGCCGGACGCCTGAACGCAAAATGTTTCTTCTTGTTTTTTCATTATTTCAGGTGTTTTTAATTTTTTTAATGATTTTTTTGTTGTAATTTCTGTTTTATTATATACAGAATTCTCATTTAATTTATTTTTTAAAAACTTGCTTAACAATTATAATGTATATTTCATACAGTTTACAAAACACATTTTTATATATTTTAATGATGAAATACACAAAATGCTGTATTGTAGCTCTACTGAATGTACGATTGTAAATGTAATTTACAATATCTACTAAATAAAAAATGTAAATCATTTTAAATGTCTTATTTCTGCACATTTAGAGGAAAACACATTTAAACAGGCTACATGAACCTTAAAGCTGTAAAGAGATTATGTGATTAACACTGACAATTAACCATTTTGATTTATTTTACCTTGATTGGCGCAAATGTGTTATTAGTGTTTTATTTTAAGTTGATCTAAGTTCATGTCACATATTGTAATAGAACTTATTTGAACAAGGTGTGTAGCACAAAACATCTGGTTATTTTACATCTGCCAGCCTCACAGAGCACAAAAACAGAGGTGGAGTCTGAGGATCACATCAGTTTCTTTTATTTTTTTATACAAATTTACATTTGAAATCTGTAAACGATTAAACCAAGACAGCAAAACCAGGGTTCACGGCTCCGCAGATCAATACATGTTTCTCAGGTTTCTTCAGGTGGTGGTTGATTCTGACGGGAATAACGGCAGCACGAAATCTAAGTCACGCTGTGGAAAACTTACAAAATTAATACTGAAAAAATCTCAGAAGAAAATAAACATCTGAACTTCACTGCTTATGTAATTGTGGATGAAATTTCCAGCGTCTGACTTCAGTTTGCGCATCCTCTACGTACACAAACATACTCGTTTGTTTTAGGCTACTAAACAGCAACCCAACCAAAGTGCATTTTTTTCCAGGACTCATGAAAACACGGTACCATCATGACAAAGTAAACGGTGTTCCCATGAGGAGAGTGAAATCGCCGACGTCCTTGTCCCGACGCCGATCCTTCATCCGTTCAGGAGAGGAGCGCTCTCATCCATCTGCCGTCGACCTTCCGCCACACTTCAATTCCAACAGAAGCGTTACTTCGACCTTTTTTCCACGTATCAGACACTGTAAATGTGCTGTTTACAAATGTGAAAGTTAAAGCTCAGATTTGTGATTACCTTTGCTGTCTTGGATGACACAGCAAGTGAACTGCGAGGAGAAAAGTCTGCAGACAGAGTCGACACTGAATTTAGCTTTCACGCATTTACTCCATTCAACTATGCAACTGTACTTATCCTAATTGGTACTTAAATAAACAACCTAATTTTTGTTTTCTTTTTTATGCCCTTGAAAATCAGCCAGGACACCGCTGCTCCCTGCCCAAAGGAAACATTTACTCATCTCCTCTTGATCTGAGTCGTGAGACGTGAAATGCTAAAACCCCCAAGTAGCGACACTCACAGCCACAAAGCACAGGCCTCCCTGAACCGCAGCCGCCCACTCGAAGTTCAGATGCTGTGTGATGAGGCCGCCCACCGTCGGGCCGTAAAACATCCTTTAACAATACAAATGTCCCTGTAAAAATACAATCCAGAGCAGATGAAAATCAAAGGACGGCAATTACACGGCATCGTCTCTCACCCCAGGGACCAAAAAGCACCGAACAGCCCGGACACCATCCCAAGAGTGCTGAGTCCATCTTCAAATCCCTTTTCCCTGCAAAGAAGAATGTGTTTCATCTTGCAATCTGCGGCGTATTTAAAGCTGCACCGTGAAACTGTGAAGCCACTCACTGCGCACAGATGATGATCTCAGGGAACGTGGGGATGGCGGTCATGCCCAGAGAAAACCCAATCAGGCCCAGCATGAAGACCAGCAGCCACAGCTGACTTCACATACAAAGACCAGCGCAAGCAGAGGTCAATTGAGATTCTTGACGTCGCTCCTCAGGACTTTATTCCATAATTAGATGATACAATCTTCCCACAATGTATCTTAAAAATCATCAGTTTACAGTGGTTTGTTGTTCTGGTTTCCAAGAAAAACAGGAACCTCGGCAGAACCTTAGACTGTATAAAAAGAACCGGACAACTCTATGTGATGTCATCCACAGGTTTTCTGATGATTCGGTTTCAAGGCTCTGAATGACATCATACTGAGGAAACAGCTCCTGTTTTAGGTTATATCTTCTCTGGTTTTATTTGTTTCTTTATTCCTTTAGTGAAGAATCATTTTGGGTTATTTTTATTTTTTAACTTTTTTCCCGTTTTATTTTGAAAGTCGGTCTCTCTCCTGGTTGTTTGCAGCCGTGTCTCGTCACCCCTGTGAGTGTATGCGTGGTCTTAATTCAATTCAATTCAATTCAATTTTATTTATATAGCGTCTATTACAACACAAGTTGTCTCTAGGCGCTTTCCAGAGACCCGGAACATGACATGATCTTAGTCCTGGTTCTCTTCAGTTTTTCTTCGTTTCTCCTCTGTGTTTTGAACTCTTTAGTTTTCTGGGTTTCCTATTTGCTGCACAATGTTCTGGTTAATTTAACAGGACTTTTGCCAGTAAGTTGCTGCAGTGACTCCTTCCTCGGGTCCTCATCCCCACCCTCCACGTTACCTTACATTCATCCTGACTGAACCCGTCCTCATTATCATATATATCGTTTTGTCGTTACCAAAACAACATGAGTTCCTCATTTCCAGAGCTGAAATGAGGAACTGCGGGGCAACTGAGTTTGACCGGGACCTGCAGTCTCTTGGTCACAGAGCCGTCCCAGTGGAGGTCGACCTTGAACCCGTGGTCGGGACCTGCGGCGGAGATCACTCGGCCAGCCGTCCCGGCGGGGGCGGTCGGCTAAGTGAACCTAGAAGCATCCTGGAATGATCCAGGGGCACAGACTTCCAAATCGGCCACAACTATGTAGTTGGTAGCTATCGATTGAGGAGGGGCAGCTACTTCTGGCTGTTAGTTTTGTCCTCTGAGAGAAATAATTTGCAGTTTCAACTTGTTTTGGACTTTGCTTGAAAATCATCACTAAGCAGAACAACATTCTCAGTCATCCAAGACACGGAAATCCTAAATACTGTAACAGAAGACGTCTGGAATTGTTTTCCTGGTTTCCCCACCTCACCTGGAAGCACTCTTGAATTTTATCCAAAGATTAAGTAGATTAAATATTAGAAACTGTAAAAACCCATCTGTGATTTAGCTGTTTTGATGTAGGGTTTTTGTTGGCTTCTGGTTTCACTGTGTTATTTTCTGTATAACTTCTGTGCATCAATGTTATTTTATGACTGTTTTTTGGCTTATATTTTGTATTTTCTGGTTTTTCTTTGTTTCTTGATTCTTCTAGTGAGGTCTTTCTTATGTCAAGTTCCAGTGTTATTTTGAAAGTCTCTCTTTGTTCTGGTTCTGGTTCTGGTTTGACCTCCTTTGCCAATTAAGGTGAATGCTTTTTAGAGAAGGCCCCTTGTGGTCAGTTGATGAACTGCATGTTTTCCTACCTCCTGGTTGACATCAATTTTCAAAACTGGGCATCATTCCTTGGTTCTAACTGCCTGAATTTTCAGATTTATGAGCTCCTGTTGCCTCTTTTCATTGACGTCACCTTTCGTTACTGACCCTCTTGTACCTTCTGGGTCTTCTGGTGACATGAATCAGTGTGAGAGTCAATGCTGCTTTGGACTGTAAGTGTTTGACAGGTGAAACCTGACGCCACCTCCCTCATAGGTGTCTGTATTCGTCTGTTTGGCTCTGGTCAAACCCCGGCGAACACTTACCTTGGGAGATGGAAGAAAGGGGCGGGGCCAACAAGACAGAACCCAGCAGCTGTGATGGCGCCTCCTGCCACCATAAATCCAGTCCTGGTATTCTGGTGAGCATCGAGACTTGGTTAAAGTTCAAAACAGCACAATAAATGCACATATTTAATTTTTTTCAGTTGCTTTAACACTTACGGGATATTTATCTGTGAAATAACCAATCAGTGGTGACGCCAGACAATATGGTAAAGACAGACCGATCATGATGAGTCCCACGTAGCCAGATGAGAGATTAAACTATGGAAGAAACAGAAACACTGTTTATGTAATGCACACGGATGAACTGATGCTTTCATAAATTATAACTTTACCGTTTTGATTGCAAACAGCGACAACGTGGCATCAAAGAAGCCAAGACCTGAACTGAGCGTGAACGTCACAAAGCAAATCAGGATTACTTTCACGTGGGTCAGAAGTTTAAAGAACGAATCCTTCGACGGAGTTGCCTCTGAGAGAAAAAAAAAGCATTAAAAAAAAAAACCAAGATAAAAACAAACGTAATAGTTAAAAACAACAAACCACAACATTTGATGAATTGTGCAAGATACTACCAATAGATGGCAAGATGTAAATGTTGAAAGGAACCATAATCAACAGCAGACACCCAAGAAGCAAAAAAGGAACTTCATATCCAAAAGAGTGGTAGAACCATCCTCCCACTGGGGGTCCCAGGATGAGCCCGAGTCCTGTGAAAATCTCCAAACTGCCCTGTAAACACAGAAAAATGCATGGATTAACAAACACGGTGCAATATACACGTTCTGCCAGTTTAAAAGGTGCATTATGTATCTAGAAAGCTGGTTATTTCCCAAGGAGCAGGATATACGTAACAGCTCAGACTATGGTGCTTTTTCTGTTTTCTCGTGACTCTAATGTCTAAACGACATGCCACTGAGACAAGCGCTGCATGTCTCACCACAACAGTTGCCACATTGTTTGGGAATATTTTTGCTGTCATGGCAAAAGTGGAGGTCATTGCGGCGGCAAACCCCACAGCATCCACAGACCTCACTATAAAACACAGAGCGATGAACGGAGCTCCTGCAGGAACCCGGTCCAGCAGTCTGCAGAGGAGGCAAAGATGAAAGATAGACAACAGATGAACTTACAAATCAATGATAAAACCAGCAACGCGTTCATTTCAGTGACATTTCTTAAAACAGATGTGTGCATTAGATTGAATTCAAACTAATTATACAATTGCTGGGGACTATCTTTGGCCATGGAGAAGTATTAGGTTTGTATTATAGGACCATATACATGGAACTGGTTTCATTTAAAAACCTAATATGTTCCATGTAATCCAAATCAAGCAACAATAAGAAGTGAAAAATCTGACCACTCATGGAAAAGAAACATGCAGTTTGTATGAAAACAAAGCTTGTTGTTGCCATTATTATTACTGTAATTGCTGGAGTGTGACGTACCCAAACATCATGGTGCAGCCTGACGACACAAACAGTCCTGCAGTTAGCATGAACTTTGCACCAATTTGGACAATCTGATGAAAAAAACCCCGAGAGGTGAGTAAACCTGAGCAACCAAATACAGCTTACACAACACGAAGTGATGAAACATGGCATATACTCACGTATTTCCCCAATACCAAAGCTCCAATTAGATTGCAGATGGCGTAGGAGCCAAATATGAGACCAACCACAGTCTGACTGGCGCCCTTCTTTACTGCCTGTGTATGAATATTCAGAGAAAAAACAGCATTACAAAACGTAAAACACTTAAAGCAGTTCCCTAACATCCCAGTAATCTCACCCTAACATCCAGGCAATGCCCAGATGATACTTTACAAGTCAGCAACAGTTTCTCAAGATCAACGCTCGAACTTCATTTAATGCCCCCTGATCTCAAGGTGTCCCACAGGGTTCAGTGCTTGGTCCACTCCGATTTATCCTTTACGTGTTTCCTCTCTGTCCTTTCAACTGTCCTTTCGACAGAAGAGACCAAAGTGGAGATGTCTGGCCATAACTCATAGAACCACATGTGGTAAAACCCAAACAGCACATCTGTACAAGCACCTCTCACCAACTGTAAAGCACAGAGGTGGAAGGGTGATGATGTGGGTTTGTTTTGCAGTGACAGGATCTGTGTTTGTGTCAGGATACTTAAGATCTAATAAAGAAATATCTAAGAGTTAAGTCAAGAACACAACGTGTAAAGTGACTACAACATATTGTTCATTAGAATTCAAACTGAGGTGACAGAAGGAAAACCTGAATGCAGCCATGAATGATCTGCTCCCATGATTGAAAACCTCAAATTACTGATGAATATCTTGTTACAACACCTTTGCTCTGCACTCATAAATCCCTCCATCAGGAGGAAGGAAGGAAGACGTTTGTCTGGATGATGCCAGTTTTTCCACCAACCTTCAGACTCTGACTTTGACTCTGAAATTTGCACGCGATTATTCAATCACTGCCACTGGATGAAATTTTTAATGTGGTTGTTAAATGTAAGTCATGTATATGGTCTCTAAGAGTCCCACAAAGACATCAGTGTGCTAACGAGCTTTACAAATCATGGACTCATCTGCATATTTCCGTACTTTCCACCAGCTCATAAATGTTTGTAGTTAAGACTGTGGCCAATACTTTATCAGAAATGAACCACGAAGCATTTTTTAACCATTATAACCTAAACTGGCATGGCATGTGTGTGCTTTTACCTTTCAAGCTCAAGAGAACGATTTCAAGACAAAAAAACGATTTTACCTTTCAGTTATAAACATCTGGCAAGTGCAGTAATTTACAATAGTAGCAGATGGTTTATAACATAAACTGCTTGCATATGATGTTTTTACTAATGTTGAGAGATAAAAAGGTTTCACTAGCGGACCTTTTATTTAAGTTTTTCAGGAAACGTTTGGCCCTTCGAAAAACTTTTTAAAACATTTGTCGCAATCAAAGACAGCCGCGATTCACGTCTGCTTTTAATAAAACGGATAAGGACATTTCCACACAATTTTCATACTATGATGTACTTTGAATATACTGTAATGTAAGAATAAAGATTGGGAAATCAATATTCCAAACATGGAATGAAGTGTAATTGCTGCATTATTGGATTTTCATTAACTGTCACTAACAGCTGTTAAAACTATGACAGCTGCTTTGGGAATGTCTATCCGTATCTTTAACTTACAAAATAAACCCCTTTGAAGTATAAAAATCTGCCATCTCTACACCATAAAACCACCTTTAACATACCTCATTTGGGAAAAATGGGCCTAATATTGAGTAGCAAATCATTGAACTGAAGTTGACGGATGCCATGGATATTAGTGTGAGGGTCTGGGTTCTTGTCATTCTGGGGAGACGCTCAGTTGACTCCGCTGAGATGTTTTCTGACAAAAAAGGGAACAGAAACAGAGACAACAGGACACAATGTCATTTGAATCCCCTCATTTTTGCCGCTGTCTCTGAATAACTGAGTTACAACAAGGAAATGCTCATTATCACACTTCATTGTGACGTTACTAACCCGATTGCAGAGCTTCATCTTGAAGGTCCATTTTCACTTTTAAAGTTCAAGTAAAAACAGATGCTGGTGTAGAAAAAACGACACACGCGAGAGAAGAGGAATCCTCAGCACACCAGAAGACGGCCAGGCAGCTTCTGCTGTGGCTGAAGCCGAACCAAGCAGGTCCTCTGGTCTCAAAAACGTGAAGCGCAAAGTGCGAGTGTTTCCTCTACGAGAGTTGGTGTTTGGAGAACGAGGAAAAGTTCACCATTTCAAAATAAAAGCCCACCGGCGCCACTTCCGGCGGCGTCTATCACCATGACGGCTACACCGAGGGCAAATTAAAATAAAACCTTTTTAGATATTTTCATTTAAGTACAAACATAAATAGAAAATGCAAAAATAAAATAAATTTTTAATGATCACAAAGAAATGATTTGTAGGTATCCACTAATAAGTCTAGCAGCACTGTTGCATTTCTGCAAAGCTGCAGTATGAAATGTTTAGTTAGTTGTGCAACAAATGCTTTATCATAATTTAATCATGGAAAAAGTTTTGATTGAAGATTGCGTGATGTAAGTTCTCACTTTTTCACTGTAAATTGATGGACTCAACTGGAAACGTCCACATAACCCTTCATGATCCCGAGCACATCAGCATATCTACAGACAAAGGAGCTGAAAGTAGAACAAAGATTTTGAAGGAGTCCAGTTCAAAGTCCAGACCTATACTCATCTGAAACATTGCTGACCCTTAACAAAACTGTGCCTAAAGTATTTCCATCAAAGTTGAAAAGAACAGTGGGCCAATATGTACTTTAAGTGACTGCAGAGCGTATACCATGACATTTCATTAAAGTAAGTGCTTATTAAAGAATACTGCAAACAAATCTAAAAAATGATTTGATAGTTTTATTTCATGCTGCGTAGAGGGCACCCTCCGAGGCTTTATTCCTTGTCACTGTACAAATGTGAGTTGTCTCGTCTAACGCTTTCTCTATAGCAAAATATGATGCAAGATAAATTACATTGAATTATCTTGGTTCAGACCTCTCTTCACGTGTCAAAACCAGTTCCCAACATGCCAACATCTGGGTTGAGGGTGACCCGGGAGCATGAAAGAGTGCAGTTCCTAGACTGACCACTAGGGGTTCGAGTTAGGTACTGACTATAGCCTACCTTCTACTGACACAAGGTGGCTCTGTTCCAGCTGATTTCCCAGGGCTACTCTCTCTTCCCATTTGCAACCTGGCATGCCGTACGGTTTAAAGCGAGCGCCAGCCATCTAACTTCCGGGTTGAGGCTCATGCGGAGCTAAGATTTGTTGCTGTTAGAGGCGGACTCCAAAAGTGAGTCAGTTTCCACTGACTACCGTTTTAAAATGTCCAGCTTTATAGCAAAAATAAACATATTTACAGCCTTGTTAAAAGAAAAATCGCTTTGGCCCCGATCATTTGACTTCACATACATAAAACCTCAGAGGGGCGAATATCATTCAAGTATGAGAGTTGGCTCGGCCAGTGGCTAGACACTATGACCACCTCATCCGTAATCGCCATGCTACCTGCTTAGTGAAGAAGCCAGCTGTTTGTATGAACCCAGCGTCAGCTAAACGCAACAATGGCTTTTGATTTCACCATCGAATGTAATGTTAATCAACTTAAAGCTACCCAAAGTCAGCTTTCTAAGAAAACTTGTAAGAGTATGCAAGTTAAAGTTAGCTAAAGTTTGCTGCCTCCAGTGTTGGTGGAGTTTAACTGGCTTGTGTAAAAACTTATTTCTCTCAGTTTGTTTAGTCTGTTCTGGAAAATACTGCCCTCGCTCTCTTTTTGTAGTACACATTTGGTTTTCTTAGTTAGGGTGCTGGCATTGTATTGGATTGGATAATAAATCTTGTTTTTTTTTTTAACTATTTAATTTTGCAATGCAACGTCTGACCTGAGGGGGGCTGCAGATCACGGAAACGTTTGTGTCAGCCCCTGGAGCAAGACAATAAATTGCACCTTTAGTGGAACAAAGTGGTATTACATGCCAGACCCACCCCTTCTCATTAGGACACTAGCGTCAGTGGATCTTTTGTCAACACAGCAGCTCTGTACGCCCCCATGTGGTCAGGGGTGGTATTGTTAGAAAGAATAGCTTTAATAAATTGCATCTAAAATGGATTATAATTGGACTATTTCAAACTTCACTTAAACTGAACTTGATTGATTATCTGTAAAGTGCCCAGAGAAGACATTAGTAATTAATTACACCGATATAAAAATCTAAATTGAACTGATTTCATCCACAGCGATGTGAGAAACTGATAGCATCAATTACTTGAAGTTTTTCTACATCCTACTAAATTAGCAGCGCACTTATTTATTTTTACCCAATTATAAGACCTGCTAAGGAATGAAGGATTATTTATCCCGTCCTATTACATGAAACCATACAACTGCAACATGATGTACTTTATTTAATGCTTTGCACTTGTGCTTTTTGTTACCAGAATGTCTTTTACTTTTTTAACAGCATTACTGTTGTGAAATAATTTGTATTTTTAAGAAATAAACAGATTATGACTATGAACTATCAAAAGTTACATTAGGTGAAAAAAAAAGTCAAATGAAACTAATAGATTTACACTTAACCTTTTATATTCACATACAGTTTCACATTCAATAGATAATATTTCCAAACTTTAGGTTTAAAATTAAATAATTACATATTATACTTTAAAATTTCGCCTTTCTTCCTTTTATTTTTGGTATTTTACAGCGATATAATGAATTCCTCCATAGCAGCAAGACAAAATGACAATGGAAACATTTATAAAAGAATTAAACAGGAAATACAACAAAAAAACATGCAGAACAATATGTTTTTATTAGATTTTGGTCAGCCAACAGATCTTTCTAAACCTATGTTCATGTCATTTCTATTTCCTTCACAAATCTGGCAGCGTACTAATCATTAGGCAGTATTGCTGATAACAGACGCACGCTGTTGCTGAAGTTGCGTTGGGTGATAAATGCTCTCAAATCTCCTAACCTCCCTAAATGACTTTCCCTTTAAAATTATCTTCTAATAACAAATCACAAATGTTCAGACATGGTTAACATTTGCTTTTGTGTACATTAGCACCAAATCTACATGAATCTCATTCTGACAGTTCATCTCAGCCACCTGTGAATACACCAAATATCTTTGCAGATTTGTGTTCCTGTTATTTTTTTCTGCATGTAAGACGTCACAAAATTCAATGTACCATGTTAAAGCAAAGGTGAAGTACAAAATACTGACATTAGGAACATATAAGCACATCTTCTAAGCACATAGTGACTCTAAGTCACTTGCTGAACTATACGGTGCAAGCAGCTTTGTATTTTCCTTTTGCAAGTACGATGCCGGTTCTGTGCAGGTGGCATTATTGCACACAAGCTCTAACTATCTAAAGCAGCACTGATTCTCATATAGGCAAACTACAGGACTTCACATTCAAATGCAGAATTCAAGTAGTGTCATGAACACCCAGTTAAAACAAGTCAGACTGACTGAGAAGATTTCAGTCTTTACTGTATAAAACGGTTCTTTCAGCCGAACACATCAGTCCACATCTGGCTCTCGTACACTTACTGCATTACTGATTATTTCACCCAGCACCGAGGGGAATTTTTTAAATAATAATTAAAAAAAAAAAAGCTTGGATTATAATGTTTGACATATGCAAAATGAAAACCTTGTTTGATGTAAATGCCTCAGAATATTAATTGACAACATGATATATCACGTTCATTGCACCGCTTCTTAGAGGCAACATGGACAGAAAACATAGAAAATATAGCAAATCTGTGCTCCGACCTTCACATTGAATAAATAACTGAATAAATAAATACATTTGGAAAAAGCTAATCTTTCACTGGAATTAATGGTGTTTGAACGAATATAAGATGTAAAACTGTAATCTTAACAAGACAGCTCACTAAATGACTTCAGATTCAGTTTAGAAGGTGTCACATATCACATGGGATGGCTTAGTGACAATATAACATTATCTTCTGAATTGTAGATGCAACTGTACCACTATTCATTTGCAGTTTAACAGTTGAAACACATTTGTGGCACTAAACGTCCCGAAAAGTTTAGAAAGTTAGAGACCATAAGTTTTTGGGTTGGTTTTTTTTTTTGCTGTTTTTGTTTGCTGAAGAAAGAAAAACAGAGTTGTTAAATAATAAACACAAAAAGTAAATTTTGACTCAAAATTTAAAAATTTTGACTAATTTGACCTAAAAGACTTGGCCTTCAAAACACTGATTGTAACTCATCTGTACATGTAACTCCAACCTGTACTTCAGTTACTGGGTTATAGCCCTCACGTTGGGGCGCACGCCGCTGTAGGACAACAATCCTGTCACTTCAGCCTCTGAGTCACGTTGGCCAAGGCGACAGCGAACGCCTGCACCGCCGAGAAAGGATACTGGAAATCCAAGATATAAGCGTTTCCATCGATCCGCCCAAACTGCATCACCTAAAGAAGCAAAGACGAGGAAGACAACTTCTTAAATCTTGATTTACCTAAAGCCAATGACTCTGTTTATTGAATTGGGAGATATTAGAGAATTTCATAAGATATGCAGAATAATTTCATTAAGAAAAGCAAGAAATCCTCATATTTGTAAAGCTGAAATGGTAAAAATAGAGGTCGGCCTACTAAATACTCTCAGTACCTGTCTACCATCCAGCTCTATTTGAAAATTCTTCGCCGACTCCTGAGTGACTCTGCCTCCAAAATCAAGCTGGTACACCTGGGTGGCTTCGTTCCACAGTGGCTGCTTGTTGGCCATGACGTACACAAATCCTTGGCTGCCGAGACTACGGTCCTCTCTCTCGTTTGCCTTGCGACACTTGATTTCCTCCAGCTCGCTTGCCATGCGCAGGCTCCGCTTGTTCTTCCAGCTCTTCTTACTGCTCTGGTTCTGGTTCATGAGCTCATCGCCACTGATAAACAGCTCCGGTTCACTTTCTGAGCTGTCCTGGAACTCATTGGTGGTTCTGCTCATTTTCTTTGTCTTATTCAGCTGTTCCCTCTGCCCCTTGGGCTTCTTCTTCTCTCTGTTTCCAAGCCGTGGACTGGAAATGAGAGTGTTGAAGTCAGAGAGCCCGCGTCCATCCTTTCTGGATCTGCCCTCGGAGACGGTGGGCATGTTGGCCTCCTCTGGCCTGCTGTCCAGTCTTTTGCGGCTCTTCTTGTTGAAGCGCTCTGTCTCCTGTGGGACCGGGCTTTCATTCAGGGATGACGGCTCCGGAAAGCTGTTGGACGACTCTGCTAGATCTTCTGCGGCACTTTTGGATGGTGGCAACTCAGTGGGTGGAGGAGGAGGTGGCAGAGGAGGCGGTGGAGGTGGAGCAGTGGGGGGAGGTGGGGACAGTATTGGCTTCTCTAAAACCTGATGGGTTTTCGTTGGCAAGGGAGGCGCTGGGGGATCTTGCATGGGTGGTGGGCAGGGATAAGGGTTCCAAGGATGGAGGCTGACGGGGTGCAGCTGGAGTCCGGCACATGAGCTGGCTCCTGGATACAGTGGAGGGAGAGGGCAGCAGGCCAAGTTGGCCAGATTAGGAGGATATCCTGGTTGCAAAACTAAATTGGGGTCCTGCTGAGCAAAAGAGACTGGAGCAACCACTTCATTAGGAGAACACTGAGGTGGAGGGTTCTGTAAGGTCTGGAGCGGAGGTCCACTGTGACCCACACTTGGGGGGAAAGGTGAGAGTGCTATCTGGTAACCGGATGGGAAGGCCAGAGTGCTGGTACTCGGACTGGTTGGCGGTTTTGTCGTAAGGACAAAAGGAAGGCGAGACATGTCCAAGTGCTGAGCCTGACTGATGATGAGCGGCGGCGGTTTATGAGGCCCTGGTGGTGGAGCTAACATGGTCTGATCTGGACTCAGCCAGAAGTCATCTGTGGTGGAAGTGTCCCACTGGTAAGGCGGAGGGCGTTTAACCGTCAAACTAATGTCACCCAGAGTCAGCTGACGCACAGATTTTTCAAGGTGACACTGCTGATTTAAAGTCTCATCTTCTGTGAAGGCAGAGTTAACGTACACAGTTCTGTCACGGCTGTTATCCACAGCACCAAGCAGACTGTAGGATGATTGAGACGCCAGCGGCGAGGCACTTTTGGAGTGCACAATGATGGTGCTGTGGTGGGCTCCTTTTCCCGGTGGAAAATCCTGCCTCACCACCGTGCCACCTGCGATCCCACTACTGGTGGGTCCACCTCCACTAACACTGACACTGGTGCTGCTGCTGTTGCTGCTGCACTGTGTGCATGTGTACAATGCAGTCGGCACCCTCTGCTGGTAGGAAAGCGATAGTGCACTGTTCATTTTGGCCTTAGTGGGAAGTGTTCTTGAGCTTTCCATCATCTGTGGCACTTTTAGTCCCACGTCTCTGCGGTCACGACGTATAGTGGCATGAATCAGATTGTTGTTGATCCTCTGAGGGGCAGGGAGTGTGGTAGTCACTTGATTGGCAGGATCAGGATAAGGAGGGGGGTCTCCACTTGGTATTGAGTATCGAGGGACAGACAGACGACTTAAAGTTGCTGAGCTATATGGAAGCTGAATTTTTTTGCTGTCTGAGGAGGTGACTTTGAGTGTTGCTGACCCCCCAATGCCGTGAACAGTATATGCATTTTGGTTGCGAATGAGACGCCGTCGCGGTCGACAAACCTCCTCCACGTTGCCACTGCTGTCAAAGGTTGTGATCCTTTCATACCCAAGAGGTGTTGGGTATTGCAAAGTGATAGGATGAAGCAAAAATTCGTCCTTCTTCAGGCAGGGATCAGGCGCCAGGACACTCGGGCTGTCACAGTTTGTGACGAGCGTTTGAGGGGCAGCAGCTGCTGTAGCTGCAGCAGCAGACACTACAGTTCCCGGGTAGGGTGGAGGAGGATTTACCTTCCTCATCTGGATCTCCACAGACCCATCTGCATCACTGAAGGAGGGAGGTAGAGTCCGTGGAAGACTAGGCTTCAACGTGTGTCCATGCTCCAATCTGTCAAGTCTCTGCTCAGTTGAAGGAGGAGGAATTTGAGGCAGAAGATGAAGTTGTTGCAGGGAAATGGCCGGATAGCCAGATGGTGGCGGAGGGAGCGACATCTGCATCTTCAGCTGCTGCTGCATTTGTTGGTGCTGCCTCTGCATCTGCTGATGCTGTTGCTGGATCTGCTGATGCTGCTGCTGCAGCTGCTGCTGCTGCTGCCTCATCTCCTGGATCTGTTGCCTGATTTGCTGCTGCTGCTGCTGCATCTGCTGCTGCTGCTGCTGCATCTGCTCGTGCTGCATCTGCATCTGTTGCTGCTGCTGCTGAATCTGCTGTTGATGTTGCAGCTGCTGGGTGTTGGTCACTTGCTGTTGGGTCTGTTGCATTTGTTGGTGTTGTTGCACCTGGTCTTGTTGGTGCTGTTGCTGCTGGTGGTGCAGTTGTTGATGCTGGTGCTGCTGCAGCTGCAGCTGTTGTTGGTGCTGCTGAAGCTGTTGCTGTGATTGGTGGTGGTGTTGTTGCTGTTGCTGATGATGAGTTTTCTGCTGCTGCTGGTGCTGCTGCTGGTGCTGCTGCTGGTGCTGCTGCAGCTGTGACTGTTTAGATGGCTGCTGGCGAAGCGTCTGCGAATGAGATCGCTGCGAGTGTGGCTGCGGTGGAAGATGGTGAGGAGGTGGTGGAGGAGGTAGTGTACCAGGGAGAAGAGGACCCATCTCCATCCCACTGAAGATGCCTTGGCCAGGATTTGAGTATCTATTTGGCACGGGGTAAGGTGTCGCAACGGCATCCTGGCTGTGATCAGTGACAGGGGCAGAGGCCGCTGCTGCTGCAGCTGCTGCTGCAGCTGTGGCCGTCGGATTGGTTAAAACATCAAGTTGAATATTCTGGTTGGCAAGAAGAGACTGAACCAGGCCAATACTCTGAGTTGGAGACATGGCTTGAGCCGGGCTGTGGATGGGAGCAATGGGAATGTTGACGGTACAGGGAGGGTTTTCTCCAGCCACTCCAGATGGCCCCATCACTTGAAAAGAGCACAACATAGTTGTCAGTCATAAGCAGTGTAGACATGGCCTCACCAAACATGGCTATAAATTGTGAAATAATTTCAGTATAATGCTCCTCAGCATAAAATTGTGAAGACTTTTAAAAATGTCTTCATTGATAGTTTACATCATTAAAGAGAGAATCTCTGTGCGCAGGGCTGAAAATCAAAATTGGATACATGTGCTCTCCCGGCTCTCAGGTGGCATAAAAATAGTCCTGAATCTGTAATGAAAATTATTGCAATGGCTCAGGAACACTTCTGGAAATTACTTTCTAAAAGCACAGTGGGTTTATGGAAGGGATTAGTGTCTATCAAATAGGCAGCGTGCTCATCTGGAGAGGAAACATCAGTGCTTGATATAGGTTTCAGAACAACATATACTCCTGTCTAGACAATCCTTTGTGTCTTTCTGCAAGACAGTGCTAAACTATATACTGTACCCACTACAAACGCATGGATGTATTAAAGTCCAGGTGCTGAACTGGCCTGCTTCCAGCCCAAACATGAAAACACTTGGGGAAATGAGGTTATCCTTTACTTTCCTTCATACCTGGTAAGTCGTCCTCATCCTCACTGAAGACGTTGGGGTTAAACACCGGCAGGCTCATGAAGTCATGAGAAATCTTTCTCACTTCTGGAAGGTAGATTGTCATTTGTCTCGGTTGCAGATGCAGCAAGCTGGTCTTATAGATGACTACAGCAGAGGATCAGGCAGAAGAAAGCCTAAGTTAACTGTTTAGTCTGGCAAAGTAACGCGTATGCGACGTTTCTGGGAGACCTACCTGCACCAAGATTGGCTGGTAAGAACGTTGCAAGTCCAACTATTTTGAACTTTGTTCCCCAGATGTTAGACGTGACCTGTGCCAGGTAATTGTGCTGCGAAACAGAGGAAAATAGAGAGCAGGCATGCACGTGTAGAAATCCTCCTCCAGATGTGATAAACACAGTAAATAACAGCGACATTATGAAATACACATTTTGCTTGGTTGTTTTAAATATTTTAGGCTAAACAATTGGGTAGTTGTAATTTTAAAATGAATTATTTTGATAAATAAAACAAATAAACTAGTTCAAATACTAAAATATTAGGCAGATAAATACAGATAGTTATGGACATAACTGGCACGGAGCAGGTATTTATGATAAAGAATAGGCATGCTATAAACTATGTGAGCAACCTCTTTGCGTTGTAAATTGTTAATCTGAAAACACAAAGGAATTTGTATGTTACTTTATAAAAAAACAAAAAAAAAAACACTTTTTATTGAATTCCTCTGTTTCTGAACAAAGTGTGCAGTCTTACGGTGCCCTCAGTCAGCTCTCAGAGCCTGTGTCTGTAAGCTCACCGATACTGGGACACTATCAAACACAACATGACAGCAAATGTCGTCACCTCTGTGATTCCATCCATGGTGAACTCTCGGCGCGTCAGACTGGGAGACCGAACTGGCGGCTTCTTCGTCGGGAGCCGCGGTGACCGCTGGCCTTCCTGGTTGGCACGTGACATTTTGGGAGATTTTCTCGACTCCAGGTTCAACCTTTTAAGAAAATATTTAAATGGGGGCAAATAACACAAAGACTTTCCCTTTTCCTCAGCTTGAGAGTTTACGTAAGGTTGTTTAAAGTGACTGCCAAAACAAAAGTTCAAACATAACACAACTGTCTCGCTCATTGTGGAGCTACCCAAGTTTGACAGAAATAGTAGCAGACACTTCAGATCTACAGGGTACTGTTATAAATATCTAGCTTCCACATCCTTATTTTATGCATTTCTTATATTTTAGAAGAGGGGTGGAGTTAAGTTGCTGACTCCACCTCCTAAAACCAGCTGCTATTAACGGAGCTGCAAAGACGTGACTGAAAAGGAGGCTTTTGTACTGTATCTCTGTACTATTGTGCTCCATAAAATGTCTGCAATGACAGAGATTTATGGACTCTGATCTATTTAGGTTCAAGAGTCAGGTTCATATCTTAAAGAGTATCTAAAATAAATATGAATATTATTAAAATTTTAAGAGCTTGATAAAACAAGAAATAATTCCAACTTTAAATCATTTAGTTAGTTGTTTGAAGCTACTAACAGCTGAAGAAGTCCAACATCACGACCCTGCCACTTTGCTTGAGGTGGCCTCAAGTTTACTCATTTAACCTGAGTGGTTCAGATGTGCAGGATGTTGTAAAATCACAGACTACAAGCATGATAAAAAAAAAATCCCACTTTTCCATCTGCACCCAACTACACATGATACTGCAGTGTGATGTGTAGCTGCAGCTCCTCTCTGCAGTCATACCCTGCAGAAGATGAGTGGGATCAAGTTGAGCGTTTGACGCCAACCCCTAAAACCAGCTGCTATGAACACATCTGTAAAGACGCGACTGAAAAGTAAAGTATAGAACTGTATCTCTGCAGTATTTTAATCAGAATGTGTTACAGACCTTTAAAATGGTGTCCACCTTTGCAAAAATGGGCATAATACGCTTCTTTTAACGATCTATCATGTTGCAGCAGATTAAAAAAAAAAATCTTAGTTAGCACAGTGAAAAAAATACTATAAAATATATGTGAAAAAAGCTCGGTTTAGGCCTGTATGGTGCTTAAAACAAAACGAGAACCAGTTCATTTATATTGTTTCTGACAAGCGGTGTTTGGGTGACCTGTTTCCCCGGGATAACTTTGGTGACTTCTTCCCGACCCACTCATCGCTCAAGTCAATGTCACTGGAGTCAGAGCAGTTACAGCTGTCAGCGTATGAGATCATGGGATTCACGCACACCTCCTCTAAAAGCCAAAACGACAAAATACAAAGAGGGAATAAAGATAAAAGTAAGCTGAATTTTAACAACACAAATTAAATTAAATTAGCAACATGTACAAAACATTGTTCAACATGCAAAACGCAACCCTGCTGCAGGCAGGTCAAGGCACAGGCCATTCCTGTATCAGGCCCTGAACCGTGGTACATCACCCATGACCAGAGCCTGCGTCTGCTCCTCCTATAGTTGAATGATGGGCTCACAGTAGAAACAGTCACGCTTCTGATCTCCGCTCATAGTTCCTCTGGTTCATCAACACTCTTCACATTTTTAATGAAACTACTACATGACAAAAATTACTTTGAAAAGTGTACGGTAAAGCGACTCTTCGTCATGTAAACCCACCTGCCTTGCCATCAGTTTTTGGATCCATGATTACAAACTCCGGTCTAAGTTTACTAATGCGCCTTCCTTTGAGAATAGGCACCAGTCCACCTAAATACTCCAGGTACAGGGTGTAGCAAGGTCCGCCTGCCTCGGGACTGTCCTCTGCTCGCTTCATGGTGCAGTGGAGCCGCTCATTCCCAGCTGTGGGATAGCTGACAAAGTCACGTATGTTGTTGGGGTCAGGAATCGGAGGCTGGGACAAGGAGAGGAAAGAGATGGCGCATTGACAGACCTTAAAAAAGAAAACATTCTTGTTGATTTGCCTTCATGTGGTTGATCTGCTCACTCAGGATGAAAGGTAGTGGGAACTAGAGCAACCCATCTCTACCACCTTACTTTCAGCTGTATAAAAAAGACAAAAAAAACAACCAGATAGGTTAAACTGTCGTACCTTGATGGTAGGTATGAAAGCAGTGGTGACGTAAGAGCACAGCAGCGACGGCATGTTCAGTTTTCCAATATCTTTCTCCTCTCGCAGGGCGCTGGCAATGCCCTGCTGGCATAGGAGTTGGAGGCTGGCCACTCGGTGCTCCACACGCACCACGTAGAGAGCCGGTCCACATGCAAGGAAGAGGCGGGAGTCTCTGTGACCCCAGCAGATGGTGGTGATGGGCCTCTGAAATACAACCATCCAAAAATTCCTATTGTTGTCAATGTTGTTTTCTCAGTTCTCAGTAAGCTGTGCTTCAATATTTTTATTTATATTTATAATATGTACGTGTGTATATAAACTAAAAGAGCTGGTCTCGGTTAAATTTTACAAGACTAGATTTAAAACCAATGTAGAACCTCAGGTTTTTCCCTGATGAGGTTTAGAGAGTTGCAGGAAAACCAGGATTTCATTTTTTTATTTAACTTCCAAGAGGCAGCCAGTGAGATGGGTGGCTAGAAGGGATGAGGAAGGTTTGGTGGACACACGGAGCTGGGTGTCATCAGCATAAAAGTGGAATTGATGCCACATTTATGGAAGATATGTCCAAGAGGAAGTAGTTTGAAAGGAAGTTTTGAGTCCCTGAGGAACACCTGTGGTTACTGGAAAAGTGTGATCTGAAACTTTCGATCTGTGTGAACTGTGATTGGCCAGAAAGGGCTGATTTGTTGAACTAGTTGAGGTTTGTGTCACTTATTCCTATAGATTATAGTCTTTATCTATTAAAGGAGACAAATTTTTCCAAATTTGACCTGATTTCCTGACGTCTTTCAATCATGTGTTTTTTGCTCTTATTACCTTTTCTGTGAGATGTGTCTCTTTTTAAATATGTCATACAGAGATAAGTATAAAAATGATGGATAATTCTTCTCTGAGTTGGGTCTATGATGTCATGGAAACCTGAAAATCTGAACGTCTCATTGAAAAAGATCTTTTCAGAGTTAAGCAGCCACAGTTTTATGTTGTGCTGGAATATTGTGTTTGCTTGTCGCTTCAGCCAATCAGGCTCTTTCACTCTTTCATAGTATATCCACTTTAAAGCAGCCCATTTTTCTTTTTTTACATGACTATCAGTTTCATTTTTATTATATCATATTTTTAGTAATATTTGTTTATTTTTGAGAAACATTGTCTAGCAGGGTACATCCCTTATTTAACTGCAAAAACCAGGCAAAGTAGGTTTGGATTCTCGTGGGACAACCGCGCATCTGAAACAGAACCATTAGACAAACTTCAGATGTGTATTAAGGACATCAAGGACTGGATGTCCAGAAATTTTTTGCTACTAAATTCTGATAAAACAGAAGTTGTTGTTCGTGGTCCCAAACAGCTTAGGAAGGGATTAGATGGTCTTGCGATGGCCTCCAGTAAAACTGTGCGAAACCTTGGCGTTATATTCGATCAGGATTTGTCATTTAAACAGCAGATTAATCAGGTTTGTAAAACTGCGTTTTTCCACCTCCGTAATATCGCAAAGATCAGGAGCATCCTCTCGCAGAGTGATGCCGAAAAACTAATTCATGCGTTCGTATCTTCTAGACTAGATTACTGTAACGTGTTGTTGGCTGGATGTCCAAGTAATTCTCTGAACAGCCTCCAGCTGATCCAAAATGCAGCAGCGCGAGTGCTGACAGGAATCAACAAGAGAGACCACGTCTCTCCAGTTTTAGCTTCCCTCCATTGGCTCCCTGTAAAATTTAGAATCCAATTCAAAATTTTATTACTGGCATATAAAGTCCAAAATGGCCTAGCGCCGCGATATTTGCAAGACCTGATAGAACCGTACGTTCCTAATAGAGCTCTCCGTTCTCAGGGTGCAGGTTTACTCGTAGTTCCGAGAAGATCCAGATGTAGATCTGGAGGACGACTTTCTGTTATCAGGCACCATCACTCTGGAACCAACTTCCAGTTTGGGTTAAGGAGGCTGATACCACCTCCACCTTTAAAACCAAACTTAAAACATTTCTGTTTAATAAAGCATATAGTTAGTGTACATTTAGTACCTTAATGTGTCAGGCCCAGTAGTCAAAGCTGCAGCTACAGGACCAGATTAGAGCAGCTCATTTTAAACAGCTTCGGTGTAGATATGCTGTTATAGGCCTCTGCTGCAGGGGGGCACCAACATAATCCACTGAGTGGTGCCTTTCACCTTCTCTGTTTCTCTTTGCCTTCTCTGTCTCTTCTTCACCTCAACCCTCATTTATTAACAATATCCCATAAACTTAATTGTGGTCCATTGTTCTGGTAGTTTTTTGTGCTTGTCTGGCCCTTCTTTTCCTCTTCTTTGCATGTCCTGCAGACCAGAGCCTCAGGAGCTGCTTGCTGACCTGCAGTTCCGCCTCTGACCATCCCAGTGTCTGCCTTAGCCTGTCTGTGTGGATGTCTGTTGGATGCTTGCTGACACCCCGACCTGCAGTCCTCATCCCCTTGTATCACCGTCTATCCATATATCACCCATATTCACAGAAGTCTAATTGGACTACCAAGGACAGTTACTAATGTATCCTATCTTGTACCTTTGACGGTGTCTCTATGTCTCTATTCTTTCTTATTTCTTGCTCTACCCGGCTGGCCTTCGGCAGGAGGGTCCCTCCTCATGAGCCAGGTCCTGCTCAAGGTTTCTTCCCTCTTAAAGGGGAGTTTTTCCTGCCACTGTTTATGTAATAATTGCTCGGGGGTCATGTTCTGGGTCTCTGGAAAGCGCCTAGAGACAACTTGTGTTGTAATAGACGCTATATAAATAAAATTGAATTGAATTGAATCGTTTACAGGACTGTGTCAAAATCAGAACGATCAAACTATCTCACAGAGCTACAGTGGAAATCATGGCAGAGGCGAGCAAGACTCAAGAAAGTGGAAACAGTGTCTTGAAAGTGACTGTTGGGGGACTCACCAAGATAAAAATGACAAAGATTCATTTGGTGCGGCTTTAAAAGATGGACTCTGAGAAAGGAAGACTGAATGATTGACAACATACCATATGAACATCAAGAGTTGGATCCCGCTAATGAACAAAAGGACTCACCTGTGCAGGTGTTTCCAGAGTGTAGATGTGTTCGCCTTGGACATTATAGAACTTCACAAGAGCATTCCTGATGACGGACGCACACGCAGAGTCAGGAGGGACTCCGTGTCTCTCCATGCCAGCCACCGCCAGCAGGTCTCCCTGCGAGCACCACTGGGCCTCCACATCTAATAAACAAAACGTAAGAAAAAGCAAAAAGGTCCAAGTCTTGAATGTCTTACAGCACAAACTGATACAAACTGATATGAATTTCATTATCTGAGTTCACACCTTTAAGCCCTGAGCGAATTACAGCAGGAGAGAGGTCATCATAGTTGTTCATCAAACTTATATCTCCTGATAGGAAGGTGACTGTCAACAGAGGCTTGACTCTCCGCACTGGGAAGAGAGAGGAGCACATGCGTGAATATTTCTCAGACAAGTTATTCAACTTTAACTGCTGCATGAATAGTCAGGAAAAACGGATTTGCACCTAAAGGCAGAATATTGTCGTCAGAGTCCGTGTCGCTCTCTGTGCTGTCCTCGACAAGGAAGTCGGGGCAGTTCCACGACATGCTCACAATCCCATCAGACTCATGCAACAAGACATGAGCAAGCATCCGTCCGTGGCAGTCCATCACTATCACCTGCCCGTCCGCTGTGCCAAATAAGACCTGAAGAGGCATTTTAATAGTCAAGTTAACAACAAGCAGTCAGTGTAAAGAGCTCTACGGAATACCGATTTCAGTATTCTTCCACCACTTATTTAAACTTTCTTATCTCAGATTATTTAGTTTCACGACTGTGTACCTGCTGATCATCAGGGGTCCAGATGCCGCAGGTGATTTGACTCTCCAAGTTGATCTCAGAGGACCAGTGTCTTTGTCCGCTGACCGAGCCGACCAGCACAAAGCCATCTCTGTATGCGATGAGGGCTTGAGTGCCGTCATGTGACCAAGTGAAGTCGCTCACCTGGATGAAGGAGATTTTCAACCTTCACCACACTCAATATCTTAAGGTATTAGCTGCACTGTAGCATGCAAGTTTCATGTCACTGCTCCGTTTTCATTTTTCTCTTGTTTTAGATAAACGGGTCTACCTGGGCTCCTCTGTCATTCACCAGCTCCACAGACCATCTTCCTTCGTACTGGATCCACACAAAAATGCCTCCTTCCATATCGCAGGTTGCCAGTTTTTGAAAGGGTTCATTCCAGCGCACTAAGACAACCTGCAAGTGCCAGAAAACAGAGTCATCAGTTTTCACAAGCACAGGCGGCTGCATGCACAGAGAAATGTTCATGAATAATTGCCAACATCCATGCAGTTGGAAGGAGAGTGTGAAGGCAAGAAAGGAAAAACAGCAATAAATGTGTTCTAGCAGCAGTGACTTATTGTCGCCTGATCATTGCGTTACCCTTGCACCCTTTGCTGTTGCCATCAGGCTCATTAAAGGCCATTTTTTTCGTATCATTAAAGAACTCTTTAAAGAAAGTGAAGGCATCGGTGCTGCTAAGGTGCAGGCCACACCTCACTGTTGTGTCCTCGTAAGTTAAAATTGATTCTCTGAGGTGTACTTCTGTCCCTCCTGCAGTGACTCGACGTAAACGTCACTCCGACAACTCCCCTCCCGTTCCCCGTGGCGAGCCAGCCCTCCTCGTAGTACCGTCTCCGGCACACCGGCTTGTCCTTCTCGCTCTTAGGCACCCGGCCTTTCCACGAGAGGCAGAGGATGTTGGAGTCACTACACAGGATGGGACCATGTTCCACGGCGGCCAACATCCCTACTGACTGACCAGGCTGCTGAGAAAAAAAAAATCAGAAAAAGAAACCATGGAAAGCGATGAGCCAGTGTTTCAGTGACACCAATTCAGTTTGTGCTGGTGTGTGACTCTACATTTACTTAAACGGCCTTTTCCGTGAAGCTCGGGATATTTTGGTGTCTGCACTGTTGCTATTGTTGTGGTCAGCGGGAAGTGGAGCTGCAGTAAAACATGAAATAGTTTGGACTGAAAGTTAATTCTCGACCTAGGTCACAAATGCTTGCAGAACAATCAGAGCACAATGTCCGACTCTGATCCCGAGCGGATGGAGTTCAGATTTTCTTCATTTTTAAGCACGTTTGTTCCTCGAGGTGACCTGTGGAAGATCACGCGACGCACTCAAATCTCTGAGAGCGTCAGCTGTTAAGCAAACACACAACTGGACAAAGCCAGAGGAAAAACCGGGCGAACAAACCCACAGTGATTGGACCCTGTGGTGATTTCTTTTGTTTGAAAATGAAAACACAATTCACCAATAAAAACTGCTTCCAGAATTTAAATTCTCTGGTCTAAATGCTGGAAACTGCGCTTTCAAATAAAACAAACCCTGGAACAATGCCTTGTAACTGCCTATCATAAACAAAACAACATATCGTGCTTATTTCAAAGTGTCACAATAGTGAAACCTATCTGCATGAATTTAAATCCAAGTGAACATACTAACAAGCACTAGTGACTCACCAAATGTGCGCTGACACCAGCAGGATCACCGTGGCAGCTGCTCATAATGTTCTAGCTGTTGTTTGTTGTTATTCACAGCCGATGGAGCATCTCCAAGGTTTCTCTCTAGTTGATATCATCACTGTCTAGGACCAAATCTGCACCTTTCGGGCCTTTGGGCAATACCGGACGCTCACAAAACTTGCCATAATGCACGTCTGTGCTTGGGACATTTGGGGACACATGTGGCTCAAGTTTGCTGAGTGGTTATGACTAGTTAAAGAGCCAACACCGTCAGACACGGACGAGTGTCTGGAGGTAGAAAACTGCAGGTGTTGGCCATGTTTGGGCCACATCTGGCTCGTACAACACACACCGGGGCACCACTTAGGCCCCATGCAGGAGATATTTTTGGACCTGCTTTCAAGTAGGCCAGACATGACTTAAGGGGTCAGGAGTTGGCCTTGGATGACTTACGGTATCAGTCAGTCAAAGCCAGCTATGGGGCGAAAACTGCAGATGTTGGTCAAGTCTGGGAAAAATCATTCTTTGTTATCCAGAACCCAGGTCATAATCCTAACCCTAACTCCCTAATCTCTGGGAGCTTGCCAGTGGCCTAAATTAATCTTAAATGCCAATAGCAGGCCAGATTAGATCAAAATGCTGTCTGGACTGTATTTACACTCTAAACGAATATTTGAAAGGTCCCACATTGACAGTTTACCCAAAACACCAGTTTTCCTCCCTGATATGTCAGACCACTCCGTTTTTACCTTTAATTTTTCACAAGTTTTTTGTTTTTTGTAAATAAAATCCTATTCTACCTAACTCCTTTCTCATCTTTCATCAGTAGTTAATATATTTGGCATGTTAGATTTGTGGATCTTGTTTTACCTTTAACATCTGTATCTGTGGCTGCAAAGCGTGTGTTTATACTTTCACTGACATTATAGTATGCAATATTTTAAATAAAATGGAGGAAATCAAAATACCTCATAGTTCCTGGACATGTTGAGTCAAAAGGCTTTCACTGAAGGTGTCCATATTTCCACTCAGATGATGCACTGAAGACTAATAAGGGTTCCACTTCTTTTGACACTTACAGTAAAATCTGTGAGGAGATATAATTCATCATACACCCAGATGTTCTGTCCGGCTCCTCATTAATTCAAATCATCCTGCAGTTCAGAGTTGGCCATGAGATGATGTGAAGCTTTCCTTTTTAGTACCAGTGACCCATCCCATGTCTTCCTGATGAGGCTCTGGAGAGTTGTGCAATCCTGTTGCAGTGTGGAGAAGGGCGTGTAAAATCACTGCTATTCAACAAGTAACCTGAAAGAGAAAGACACAGGGTATATATATATATATATATATATATATATATATATATATATATATATATATATATATATATATATATATATTTTTTTTTTTTTTTTTTTTTTTTTTTTTTTGCTTAAAATAGCGTCGATGTCATTCAGTGCATCAACGCTGATGCTCAGTGTTTCAGTCTCTATGCAACGGCAACACTGCATTGAGAGCAGGAGAGCGTCTCCATGGGCACTGACACTGTTCTCTCTCCTCCGCCACCGCAGAAACGCAGAGTCAATCATGAAACCTTTGAACATAGTCCAATGTCGATGAAATTTAAAATGTGAATCAATAAGCGGTTAAAACCTTTTTTCTTTCTTTCTTTTTTTTTTTTTTTTTTTTTTTTTTTTTTGTTGGAGCTATATTAACCCTGCATATCCAAAGCACCCGACTGGAGTCTATGTGGAAGACAAATCATTTCCTTAAGAAAGGTCTAGTACAAGAGACATGACATCAAATCCTTTCTGGTTCACGGGCGTCTATATGTGTCCGCATCCAGCAGTCTGGATCGAGCCACCGATGCTGACCAGACGAAAAAATCAAAAATTAAAATAAATAAATAAATAAATGCAGCGTTGGGAAGCAAACAAATGCTGTATTAAAGAGATGAATGGATAAAGTGCAAACTGCTGCACGTACCTGTCACCGACGTTTTAGTGCTTTAAAGCAGAGGTGCTGCTCAGTCAGTGCCGTAGTGTTGCCAGGCACTTCTCCTTTGGCGCACTTAGGGTTTGTGGCTTTAAAACGGGTTGCCATGAAGCAGATAGCACGGAAAATGGACCAAAGATGTCAAGCACATGCGAAACAAAAGCCAAAATAGACATGTTGCTTGCCACGTGACACACGTGTGTGGCATTCAGTCTTTTTTTTATATATTCTGCCCTAGTGGTTAAATAGCTCCTTAATTAATATTCCGCGTTTTGCCTCAGACGGGGGTTTCTTTCTTAATGGCAACCTCACAGGCGCACCCAGTCTATGCAATGTAAGTTAAACTGACAGTCTTGATAAAAGAATTTAATGAGATGAAGCTCTTGATGTGATGTCTTGTGTTTTTCATGGCACATCTGATACAATTAGATTACTAATTAGGCAAGTGATCTGGAAGTGATCTGGCTGTTATTGTTCTTAATTTTACAAGCCAGTGTGCAAGCGCATTTTATAAAGCTACATACACAGCTGTAACTTCATAAAGTGCTTCATCCCAGGCAACATTTCTGGACTTGTCCTTGAAATGGACAAATGTCACAGGTCCCATATAGTTTCAGGACTATGGGCTCCAAATGAGGGACATCTATGTCGGTCCCATTAGATACAGAGATGCGTAAGATAAAAGTACTATAAGATATCAGTGGACTAAATCAGCATGGTTTAAGAATCCCCCCTTTTTCACAATTTCTCACACATTGGTAGAAAAAAATTAAAACAAAAACTTTAAAACATATTTATTTTTTACCAAACCATGTACATTTCTTTACTCCGTTTTCTTCAGTGTGTGAATTTCTCTCTGTACAACTGTGTTTCCATAAAAAATTGTGACATTTTGTAAAACATACCAAAAAAAAAAAAAAGAATGATTCAAAAACTGAAACCATCTGCAAATAATTTAAACATATTTAATTAAAAACAGTTTGAAGACGACATGTCACATGTTTAAATGAAACATTTTGTATTTTTTCTGTTTAAATAGATGCTTACTTTGATTAAGTTGGCCATGTCAAGTTTGGAAAGAATCAACAAAGCTAATCACACTTTTCGGCAACAGATAAACGATATAAAAAGCAGCTCACAGACGCTGAGTCACTCAAGTAAAGACACCAAACAGTTAATCCCTTTTGGACTGACTGTGTTTGCCATTATATAACATACGTTTGCAAAGTATTTGGAGGTTTATCATAATATTACAAGAGCTGCAGATCTGAAGATCTCTATGTGCTGGGACAGTGAAATACCTCCAGGACAGCTGCGATCCTGCAGATTATAGGAGACTGCATTGAAAGTAATCACAATTTTGCTGTGTGACTCATTTTATGGGCTCAAGAACACTCCTGGAATTGATTTTAACACCGCATCCACAAACATAAGTTGAAGCTCAATCATGTAAGATAAAAAGGGTCATATATATAAACAAAACCCAAAGATGTGAGAGGCAGTTATTTACCATGGATGGGGATGTGTTCATGAGTGGAAGAGAAAAATCACTGGAGACTGTAGAGAGTTAAGACTGTCAATGAATGAATGTGTGTATGTGAAAGTGCTTTTAGTGAAAAGCAAGACAAGAAAAGCGTGTCAGTGCAGTCCATTACCTGAGATGAAGCACATTTCTTATCGTCCTGACTGAAGAGTAGCGGGGTCGTCCACTTTGTTGCCGTTTCCACAAATGATCTTTTAGGGAACGTCTTATTTCAGCAAGACTTGCACACATGTTCATGTTCCAATAACGTAGCTTTGTAATAAGAGTCTGACCTGGTTTACCAGCAGTCCCAGCCCACCTAAAAAGCTCCTCCATCAAATCTGAATGAGACAACACTTCACACCGACTGCCCCCGAACAGCTTCTTTAGTTTCCAAATTATTACATTACAATTTCATGCTATTGCTTGTAAATTTGCCAAATCAAAATTTCAATTTCCAATTAACCTAAGTGGTTGCAAGATGTTCCAGTTGATATTTCCAACCCCTAAGCAACATTTTTGAAACATGCTTCTGCCCCCAAATGTAAAATGCATGTATCAGAAACAAAAAGGGGGATTTATAACTTATAATTTTTCTTTTTCTGTACAGTTTTAATCATTTGCATGCTTGCATCATTGATATCAAAATCTTGATTTGAATTTTACGCAGCGTCACAGTACTGTCAGTCTGAGTTGTAATTGTGATGCTTTCAGTTCGGTGAAAGGAGGAATCATTTCTAATTGGGCTCAAAGAATCTGTTGTTGTTCTGTGGTATTTTGTAACAAGAAAACAGCTAAGCAATTAATTGAGAAAAAAAATGATAAGTGAAAAGGATAGGGGAAAGAGTTTCTTTGAAATGAAACGCTTCATTAAGAGGTCTGTGAAACTGGTACAGAAATTCAAGTCCACTGTAATCCCAGACGCTTGTCCTGGGTCAGTTCCTGTGCTGTTCCAGTTTTAAGTGCACGTCTCCTCAAAGGCACGGATGACGCTGTCATATGCCGGAGGTGGGGTTTGTGACGGGAGGAAACCTTTAAGCCCGTTGCTGCCCAACCAGAAGGAGTTTCTCTTGTTTGGCATGAGGGACGCCGACTCCGACGAGTTTGAAGCCACTGTGTCCTCCGACGTGGTTACCTGGGTGTCATCTGGCATATCCAGACTAGGCCTGCTCTTCTTGTGCAGCGGGCGAAAGGTGGAGTTCTCTGAGCAGGGTTTACTCCCCAGTGGGCCCACTGGCTCGAGGGAGGGCTGTCGGTACACACTCAGAAAAGTGCTTCTGTAGAGGCCCATCGGGCTGCCCGTGGGGTCGCGCGTTCGTGAAGCTCTGGATTTCTTCTTGGAGCGCCTGGTGATCCTGGCTGTGGCCCGGTGCCTCGATGCCCAGGTCAAGAGAATGTAGACGAGAGCACCCAGCAGCAGCCCCACGAGCATGGAGAGACAGAAGGCTAGAATCATGTCACCTGGGGAAAAGAAAATCAGCACAGAGTCTCAGAGGGGAAGCACTTCTGGAAAGGTCGACAAGACGGGAGGAGGGTTCTAAAAATGGGAAAACTTTTTCCTTCAGATGGTATTTAAAGATTAATTTCATATTCAAAACAAACTCTCTGTATGAACACAACAGTTGCCACATTTATTTAGGGAAAGCAAATCTCTTCTGGTGAATTGAATATTATCAACGCTGCAAACAGCTATACTGGGAGCAACGTTATATAAAATCTTACATCACCATACCTGGTGTGTGGGCGCACTGGTTCTGTAGTATCCCTACGATGAAGAACAAACCCACTGTGCTATTGATGCAGCAGATGAAGCGTAGCTATGCTTCTTCCATTTTAATATTATGCCAATTCTCAAATGACCATGTACCATTTCAACCACAATTTCACCAATTTCACCTCATCTTCAGGAAAAGATGATATGGAAAATATGTACAGAATGTGATTTGTGCAATGTTTTGTTGATAAATGCACGACTCTTTGTACAAAAAAAAGGTGGTGATATGATTTGGTTTTTCTTGAATTTCATTGTATATTTCTGCATTAATGCCGCCCCCACATGACGATAACTGAGCTTTACCAAGGTAAAACATGTGCAACTACGTACCGTCTAACGTGCCATCACAGAGCCTGGTTTTGGCGCTTGGGACTGTGGTGCTTGATAAAAGTTTTCCGAGGTAATCCCTTACCCATGAGGTTGTGTGAGCTACTGATGAACGGTGGAACGATGCGATTCTGTCTGAGGGATTGGTTCGTCTCCTCGTCCTTTTATGAAATTGCTCCGAATCATGAATGACATTACAGACTGGAGAAGGAAAAATATTGCAAAGCGCTTCCACCCTTTCACTGAAAACATTGATTTGCATCATTTCAATGATCTTCTCAGACATTTGTTGTCAAAGTGGATTTCATTTGTAAAACTTCACTTCTCAAGACTTGACTAAGACTTTAAGGATGCTGCTTTTGGACCAAATCATCATTACAATTACACATTTCCATCACCTGTATAACTCCACTCACACTTCCAGCCTTTATTCTGCCCAAATGTGCTGTGTGTGATTTGTGAGGAGGCAGAATGGTTTAATGTTTAGTTACAGCTTTATTGAAAATAAAGACTTCATTTTGCAGATATCATTGTTTAAAGATGCACAGCAAACCTCTTCTTCAGTCCGCCTCCACTCTCCAGTTGTGCATTCACAGCCATCCCGCAATATTACGTAATAATACATCATAATTATACATTATAACATTACACAACGCAAAGGTGGTCTGGTTGCCGTCCATATTCAGCAACCAGACCTTAATGTCTCTTCTAATGTTACCTGGTTATTCCTGACGGACAGATAAGAAGGTCTGGTCTCAGTTTCCCTGTCCGTGCGGACCTTTTGGGATGCTGCTGAGGTTGCAGACGGGCTTTCCACCTCACATAATAATAATAATAATCTTTATTTGTCAGTACATTTCTCACGAAACACACTGAAACTGGTTCTCTGCTTTTAACCCATCACTAGTTGCTCTAGCAGCAGTGGGCTGCCATTTTTCCGGCACCCGTGGAGCAGTTAGAGGGTTATGGTTGCTTGGTGCCCGTAGTGGTTCGACTTGTTTGCCAACCAGGGGGCTTGAACCTGACCTTGTTCAGGTCCACTGCTTCAACTCCTAGCCAGGTGACAAGCACCCTAAAGATGCAGTTTGGGGCCGAGGCCAGCTGGACAGGCTGCATTTTTAATTTTGTAGCTGACTTGGAGCTGGACTGTAACCTTCCTCCTGCAGCCAAAGCTGGACTGTAACCTTCCTCCTGCAGCCACAGCAAACAGCAGCAGCGGCAGGGTGTGTCCCTCAGGAACAACCAAGTGGAGACTTTATTGTCATTGATGATTATTCAGCACCAACTAAATAAGGCTGTACGTGACCAGATGCTTTAGGGAATTCATTGGGGACTTGTTGCTGACTGCTGACTGCATTTGCGATATCTCCTCAGCTTTTTTCTGATTTCAGTATGTACAAAAGGTTCAAGGGAATGTTATAGTGTTCTGCAGCGCATTTCCACACTGAAACAACTCAAAATCACACACACACACACACACACACATACTTTTTACATGTTGTAATTTATTTAGCCCTTATCTTCTTTATTGTCATTAACTTATCTGCATCTGAGAGAAATGCAGTTTCAATCATTTGTGTCCTGCAAATAAATCAGAACTGACATTAAAGTTGATTTAGACTTTTTTTTAGAAACTTTTTAGTGCTATAAAATGTTTTTGATGAGCTTTCCCACTCTCAAGAAGAAACTGTAGAGATCTTATTTTAACAATGTGTTTTTTAAGCTCAACTTGCTCTGCATATATAGTAAAGCCAGATATATTAAAATAGTCATTGAAGATATAACTAAAAAAACAACAAAAAAACAAAGATGCACTTACCAAGATTAAATGATTTTAGTATTTCCAAAATGGGATGTGTTTCATTTTGTGCCATTTTCCCACCACAAGCTGGTGTTACAGCCTATCCCACACCGACTCGCTCTGGCATTCAAACACTGAGCTTTTTCCAAGACAGGCCTTTTCTCTTTTTTACCCCCACAGTGTTTGCTGTGGCGGAAAACTTGCTGTCAGGCTTCCTTCCCTCTCTGGCTTTAAAATTAGCAATCGCACTGCTTATCTGTGTGGGACACAACAGCGGGAAACAGGCCCGTTTCCTTTTGCATCACTTCCTCAGGATCAATACTTTTTAACAAAAGGTCTTATTGGCATCTTTTCATATTGCAATTTATTCTCATAGTGTCCACATCATAAAATGATGACCATACTAACATGGATGCACACTTTTTTTTAAATTTGGGAATATTTGGTTAAGAAAAGGAAACAAGACTCGTTACAGACTGCAGCCTTCCTTGTGATGTCAAAGTCTTGGAACATTTTCAAACGTCCTGACAATGTTCTGAACAAGCGACTCCTTGAAACTGACCATCCAGTACAGAGTCTGCAGAGTATCACGCTCCAAGACTCTGTGGGGATTTCCTTCTATTGTTTTTAGGTTCCACTTCACTCCTTCTCAGGCTGACAAAATGGCAAACCAATCTCCTAAAACTGATATATACAGCTATTCTCTTTCTGTAAAAAACAAAAAAATAGAGTATTTTGCACAGCACCTTACCTTTATGTTGTCAAAAACCCTTATGAGGTTTAAAAAAAGATGGTAGGATCAATTCTTATGGGCTGAAGAAAAGACAAAAGACACATTCCTCACAAACCATTCTTATTCTCCAATTTATTTTACATAAATCAGTTTGTGCAACAGTATGAAAAGTAAATTAAAAGAGCATTGCTTTGAGAGTTGCTGCTGCAAAGAATTCTGGGATGGAATTAGCTCATTTCCTCCAATAGAGGATGTTGAAGTGTTTCCTCGGCTGAAGGAGATGAGAAAGGAAACGAGCGCTGAAGCTTCTTTCCTTAACGTTTTAGAAAATTTGCATCATGCATGATGCTTAAATATTTCCAGGTCATTTCAGCCAGTTAACAAAGAAAGGAAAGAAAGAAAGAAAGAAAGAAAGAAAGAAAGAAAGAAAGAAAGAAAGAAAGAAAGAAAGAAAGAAAGAAAGAAAGAAAGAAAGAAAGAAAGAAAGAAAGAAAGAAAGAAAGAAAGAAAGAAAGAAAGAAAGAAAGAAAGAAAGAAAGAAAGAAAGAAAGAAAGAAGTCACATGTGTCACCTATTGCTCAAGGAAACCACCAGGTGGCGACAAACTACTTACAATTAAATAGCAGTTTTGATCTGTTCAAAATAGGATTTCTGTACAAATAATATAAAACGCACACACGCCCAAGCCTCTTTATTAGGTATGCCAGGTGCTCCTGACATTTACAATGAAGATGGAAATGTACAATGAGATGGTTCAATCTGAAAGAAACTATTTGGATATTTTAATGACAGACTTGCTTCTTTTTTATATTTTTAGTGTAAAATTGAGCTTGTAGATCTACATTTAGCAATAACAACTTTGAGTAACTGTTTTGGGTTTGACATTTTCAGTCTTGCATCATTGCGGGGGGATTTCGGCCCATTCTAAAGCTGTCCTCAACTGTTGGACAGATGGCATCATATTTGATTCTGTTTTAGTAGTTAGGTGATTCAGTGAATAAAAAATTCCCCCGTCCTGTTGCTGCACAACAAACCCAAACCATTACCCCTCCACCCGCCTGGCTCACAGTTGGCAAGAGGTGCTAATGTTGATATGTTTTGTTTGGTTGTTGTGGTGCAGTGCAGGTATGACTAAACATTTCCATTTTGGTCTTAACTGCTCAAGATATTTTAGTTCAGATAAAACTTTGCAAACACAAGCCATGTTCTTTTTCAACTAGCAAACTTTAAAAACAAATTGTATTGGTGCCATCATGAACATGTAACTAACTGTAGGACCTGAGATGTAAATCTTGTTTGTTTGTTTTTCACAGTCAGACTTTTGACAATTGCTTTGAAAGATTTATGGTGGTGAATAAACCTTCAATTCTAAAATAAATTGCTTTAGATTCTTTGGAAATTGATTTATAAAGCTGTCCATATCTATGTGCAGCAGGCACTTTAAGCTTGTTGCTGATATCGTTCCCCTTTGGTATTGTGTTGACCTGAAATCTTAAAACCAGCTATGTGCAAACCCACCTGCTTTAATGCTGTTTCTCACAGCTTCAGATAACCAGTTAATTGAATGCTTTTGATCAGCAGCACATGTTCGTTGCGGTGGAAGCAGGAACGGTGCACTTACATTTCTCACCTCCCCGTGAATATGGTTAAGGTTTAGACACATAAATAATGACACTGGTAAGCTTGTGATTTCTTTGTTCTATTGATGCATTAAATCTTAGACGTGATGCTTTGCTTCACATGTCTGAATATTATAACACTGCCTTTGTATTTTGGTTTAGTTCTTGTTAAACAGTGACGTGTCACGTGTTGTTGCTCTGGGGTGAATTAACAAATAAAAGACCTGGCATGGAGGAGGTGATTTCTTTTCTTTCAGTATTCTGATATGGGAAAGGAATTTTAACTAAAGTATACATGCACATGATATGTTTTGTGATCTGTTTCTAAAAGTCAACATAAAACTCCATGAATGTTTTTGCCTGCAAATGTTTGGCTAATTCTGCATAGACTTAACCCTTTTTTTACGAAAGTAATTAAATAAATTAATTCATTTGTTATTTAAATGTATTATTATTTAATTATTTTATTTTATTTTATTTTGGGTGGTACAGAGGTCTCAGAAATCCGTGTTTTATATATGATACATCCGGTATTATAGGGTTGAAACCAAAACAATAAACAAATAAGACATTAATTCAGACATGTCCCATGTCTAAAAAGTAAAACAGAAAAAAACAAATAAAATTAAGGTTAAAAGTTGGAGAACTAACTTCCCGGTGTGGCGCAGCGTCGGTGCGCGGTGGGAGGAGGACACCCCGGATAACTCCGTGTTTGTCCGAAGAATGCGTCCTTTTGTCCGTTAAATGAGGAGAAATGGAAGTATGCCATTCATTTCCGACCCCTCCTCCTGCCTCGCGTGGTTTCAACCTTTTCTGCCACAGCCTCACGCCACCGTGTTTCATTTTCTGCGTTGCCAGTGGCAACCGGGCAACAGACACGCCGACACACGCACAGACACTTCCTCTGCAAGTTTTCATGCTCTGCTGTGCGCAAACTGGTAAGATGAAATGACCCGTCGACTTTACTGTTCATGTATCCACCAGGTGTTTGTTTGCGTCCTGCATGGCGGAATGCTGTTTACTAGTGGAGCGTTAACCTTTTATTCCCCGACGGTGGGCGCTTTCTTGATGCTTCTTGCTGGCGTTTGTGGTGTTTTAGTAACTTCCTCTTTTTTGTAGATGCTTTGGTGACACCTGCCACCACTCAAACTAATGTACACGTGCCCAACTTCGATGAAAAAGTGAAACTTAAACATAAAATAACTTTTGAATTGTGTAATAAACACAAACGTAACAGTTGGACGTAAATGTTGAGCCTCCTTAAGTTGGTCATTTTAGTTCCTTTTTTGTTGTCTTCCTTTAGTGCAATTTAAATTTCAGACAGAGATGGTTTCACTCTTTAACACAGATGTGTAAAATGACATCTAGCATCCATTGTGTTTATGTGTAATATTACTTGCTGCTTACATGGTAATATTAACTGTTATCCGCTTGCTTATCTCTAATTCTGTTGACGTTTCTGTAGCCGTATGTCTATTTTTATATGTGTGATTTTCTGTCATTTAGTAATTACTGTGAAATTTAGTCCAAACTCATATAAGTCCATTTACTTGACCATTTAAGGTCATCTGTAGACGGTTGTCCCGTCACATAACTAATCTTACTCCTGTGCATTTACTATATTTATTTGTAGAGTTTCAGGATAAGTTACAAAAGAGCATCCAATAGAAGTTTGAGACAAGAGCCAACAATCGAATTTCCCGGTTGAAGCCTGCGAAAGTGATTCAACTGTATTGACTCCCATGTTAAAAAATATCTAGTTTTCCTGGTTCAAACCTTTTTTTGGTGTCTCTATAAATAGATTTCACATCTATGACAACTGTGGGGGGAGGGGCTTGAAGGTAATTTATATAAAGAAACATTTTTTTTCTAGATTTTGATTGGCACTTGCCTCAGATTGATTGACATGAGGTGGCCGTGTTCGCGCTGGTTTCTGGGGCCTCTTCCTTTATCTCTGAAATCAACTGTAAGAGTTGAAACTTTGCAGTCAATGGAGGGCAAATAATAGTCAAAAAACACTTTTCAAAACCATATTTCATAATAAAACACCAGGAGGAAACTTTAGACATTACGTTCAGCTGCAAAGGTCACGGTTTAGACCGTCTCAAAAGAGATTTCAACCATGAACACAGATAGGTTCATTTTAGAAGTTGACCAGTACATTTTATTTGACTTCAGACATCCTTTTTTATTTAAATAATATCAGAGGACGAGACACAGCTAGAAAGGAAGGTGAGTATCTTCTTATAACTATGACTTTAAATGAACAGATTACCCCGTGATTCTCCTGAGATCTAGAAACTTTCAGGTAAACTTCTAATGTATGTAATAATTTGAGACTGTAAATAAATAAGCTAATAAAGGGATGTAGATTACAACAGCTACCAAACAGCTGTAGCGTACATTGAAGTCCTCGTTCTCTTTTGCAGACTCTGAAGCAAGAACGGCCTCTATTGGACAGTAAACCTGCTTGTACCTGCATGAAACCTGAGATTCAATTGGACCTGCCCCTGCAGTGAAATTAGAAGAGACAGAGGGAGGGAGGGAGGGGCAGAGGGGATGTCCCACTCGGGCCAGTTGTGAAGGATCTCGCGCTCTCGGCATCAGTGACCCACCTTGCGAGACAGCTGCAGCAGACGACATGGCTTCTCCAAAGCTCTATGGTCGAACATCTGTGGACATCGCTAATGTGATGCAGAAACTGCAGGGTAAGTGTCACTTCCCTGGTTTGCGAACATCCTCTCCTCCTGTGCTGCTGTGTAGTAATATTCTGCTGATTCAAGGCTTGGCTGCATGCCCATTTGAGGATTGCAAACATTTGCAAGACAGGATGCTTTCACACACATGCCTACACAGACACTGGCTGACACAGAACTCAATTCTCTTTTATCTGATTAATACTTTAATACTTATAAAATACACAAAATTGCAGTCATGCATTTAGTAATTAACTGACTTCTGTTCTCAAACTATTTTAGCCACAAAAAGCATTATAGAATCACATATTTGAGTGATTTGATTTGATGTGCACATGTGTCCTTTGTATCCAGGTGCTTTTTTTTCCTCCTCAAGATAGCACATAATCTCATTTGAAATAATGAGAGAATCTGTCTTCATTCCTGTAGTCTTATGACCAAACCACATAAAGACATGACACATTGTTTGGTGGGCTGCACTGCATGATTAAGAGGTTGTTCAGACAAACGTTATTTAGTGAATAATGAGAAACTCACCGATCTCGCTGTGTTTCAGGTACACACTTTCTGTAGAACTGAGTAAAGAAAAGAAATTGCGCGTTTTTATGTTATGATTTTGTTTTTAATCTTTAGGACTTTGACATTTCTTCTGCACTGAGTCTTGACACAAGATTCAGAGTCACAAGTGTGGCTGCATGAATGCGTGGACGATGCTCAGAACAAGACTAAAACCTGACACCCTTTGTGTCCTTGGCAAGACAAAAGATCAATTGCAGCACTTTCTTTTCCAGTTTTGGTGTCTCCTCTTTATTATAGGAGCATCAAGCCATAAAGAACACCATCCAACTGTAAACATGCATCTTCTGATTAATTTAAGTGAGAGTAACTGGAAATATCACAACTGTTAGCAAGTTACCATAGAGACAGTTATGAAAGCTCTGTGGTTGTGCCGGTTGTGTCTGGCTCCCGCTGTAGACAGAAGTGCTTCCTGTGCAGAGCTAAAGTCATTCATTTGATTTTATTATGTCATTTTCAAGGAGGTTAAAATGTGTCAGGTTGTGTTTTTTTTTTTTTTACAGAGTGATGAACACAAGCGTCTTTCTTTTCTTTTGAGCAAAGCACAAATAACATAATTCAGCAACGTGTCACCCTTGTGTTTCGTGTCAGGAAGTAACCAACAAAGTACTCGGAGGTTTTCTCTGATAATCAAACGCAACTTCCTGCTATTAAATGCGTCGACAGTGACGGTTACTGCAGTTTGACACAGCAACAGTCAGTATGTGTGGAGATTAATTATGGACAGCAAACTCTGTAATACTGTAAATACACATTGATTGGTTGTCTGTATATGAGAGGAGATGCCATGACGCTCAGCAGCATTTCTCTGTTTGATAATAGTGAAGCAACAACTTATAACCTCAAATGCCCTCTTGGCTCGAGTGAGTTACAGGCGTGTCCCTCTTGAGTAGGCTGGGTTTCGCTCTAAATGAAACTGCGAGTTGGTCTCTCCAGGACTTTTCAGTGTTAGGACAGCTGGTTAATAGTCATGGACATGAACACTGGACGAGGGCTGGAGATCTCTCGTGGTGCTAGAACCACTTTCTAAGTCAGAATAAGTTAGAAGGGCTATTGTGGAATACTAAAAAACTGGCCCACAAAGACTTGAGGGAACCACGTGCTGAGACCATCTGGACATTCAGCTTTGTTCCAGTTTGGTCTTCCTAGAGAGGTTTCAGTTTGTCCTGATGAGGTTTGGGAGTGTGCTGGTAAGCTGTGGATGCAGCCACGGAGTGACGTCTTAGTAGTGAAGGCATCCCTGGTTCTTCTCTCACACACTTTTTTCTTCTGGAGCTTCCTCTTTAGCCTTTTCCTGTACACTTTCTTGCTCTCTACCATTGCTTAGTTTTCTCTCTCTGCACATTCATTCATTCATAATCATGCATTTTCTCCCTCCTCCAAGACTTATTCTTCTTTTTCAGCAGCTCCTTCTGGTCACTGGTGATCCAGGGTTTGTTATAAAATGGCATTAAAGCTTTGCGTAGGGCATTGAGTGGCCAACTTTGCTCGCTGGAACCTACAAATATTAAAATAACCGAGCTGCTGTGATCACATGCAGCTTCGGCAACACAATATCTGTACACATTACGGCCCAACTTAAATCTAACATATGCTGAAAGCGGCTCAAGGAAGCTTTTGGAATATTTTAGTGCCTCTCTAATGCTTAGAGGTCAGAGGTCCCCGTTTGTGTAGTAGTTAGGTGGCTTGTATGACATTGTCCAAGATTTAGTCTAATTCGGTCTCTTGCTCAGTCATTCTCACTTTCTCTTCCGTTATTACTTCTCTGAGTCTCAGTCCCCTCTCTTAGTCACTTCCATGATGTCCACATCAGAGCTGGGAGCCACCAGATGTGTGACATAGTGCCATAAAGTGATATGCAGCTTCCTCTTTGTGTTGCTTCTTTCCTTCATCTGCATCATCTCCTTTTTTCTTTGGGGTTTTCAGTCTCATTCTAAGCGTCATTTGGGCTTTATAAAGCTCAATAAACTGCTCTTGTATGGAAACAATGCTCTTGTTGGACCTGGTGACTCATTATAGCACATGTTAAGAAATTGCCAAAGATACCAGCAGAAGCCCTTTAGGCAGCAGATTATTGAAACCAGCACGGTAAAAGAGATGATTTTTCCTCTGCAGTATCACCAGCAGCTGAAGGACACGAGCTGGAATCACACTGACATGTCTCTATGAACAGAGAGCCTGATTTCTACTAAGCCAGGCTACATTTGACTACTTAGAATACTAATTATAACGGAAATCACTTGTTTAAATTATCCATGTCATTTTGTGATCAGATACTAATGTCTTGTGTCTGTTTTTAATAGTAGATTACAGTGTTGTTCTATCTGCTGGTGATAAATGCTCAGGTTGGAGCCTCTCAGAAAGGATCATTTCTCTCCCTGCTTGATGGTAACTGGCCTGTCAGAACTGAACTATGGCTGCTCTTGAATAAACGGAACAACAGTGAGAGAGGGCTTTTACAGTTCTCCCAGGTGACCATCCCAAGCCAGTGTACGACTGCACCTTCATTACAGCATCACCAGAGATATCATCTGTGCTAAGATCACTCTGAGTACTTCATTACTTAAGTGAATTGTTGATGCTTCAGTGGTTTGATGTGTGGCGTTTGCTGCTGGGGTTTTCCACTTCGAATTGCTACTTCAATGCTAGTAGTACATCCTACTACATCAGGCATTATTATTTTATTTGATTGAAACATAATGACCCAGGAGACAGGAAATGGTTTCACGTAAGGATTTCATACATGTCAAGCTAAATATATCCAGTTAATTGATTATAACTGAGATATCTGCAGCTAAACCGTTCAGGACTCTGGACAGCTCCTTAATAAGAATCTGAACCGCTTGAATTTTCAAGTATATTAACAAATTTTCTTTTCTTTTGGCTTGATTGTTATTTGTTTTCTATTTTCTAAGTTTTAATTTTTAAAGTGTCTTAATATGAATGCTCATTGACAGCCTCAAGAATGCTGTGTAAGATTTTTAGTCTTATTTTTGAATTACAGAGGTCCCATATGGAACAGTTATTTTACAATTTACAGGTATTTTCCAGTTAAACAAAACAAATATAAATCAAATAATAATAATAAAACTTTCCAAGTTTCTGGTTCGAGTTTTAAGATCAAAACTTTGGCAGAGATTCGTATTCACTGGCTAATGTGAAGATAACATTTTTGATGTTGTTTTTTTGTTTTTTTTGACTCCTTGTGTTTAGTTAAAAAATGCTTTTGAACTAATAAAAATGTATATTTTTCTTATTGAGTTGCCAAAAGTTTTGAGTTGCTTTTTGGTAAAATAATTCATGTGTCAACACTGAGTCCACGCCCCAGTTTCCTCTGATGGGAACAAAAACATGTCGCTTCCTTTGCACTTGTGGACTTTTCCTAAGTTTAAAAGTTGGATTTATTTGAACCTGGTGGTTTAGAGTAGATACACTACATCACGTACTGTACAAGCGCTCATAAAATGTTTTTTAGAAGCTAAACAAGGTTGAAAAGACATTTAGGAAGTGCAGACCAATTGTAGGTAGCCAAATAGATTCTGAAATCATTGATATACCTGGGCAGTTCACATAAGTTTAAACGTTTTATTGGGAACCTTGCATATTAAAATCTTTCAGTGTTGACTGTTAGAAATGCTGTATTTGTTGTTGCCCTTGAAGCTATCGTCACTGATTCAAAATGGGTTTAAATGTTATTTGAATAGTCAGCAGACTCCGCCCACTCATCGGCAGCATGCACATCATATTAATGATGTGCACTCTGTTTAGGGTCTGCAGCAAGACCTTACTCAAATGATTTGAATTTATTGTTCATTTTGTTAATTCCAGAAGATGTCTACTGTAGCAATTTTAACATCGGGACCTGGAGGTGTAAATTCATTTTAGTTGATCTTTATCTTCGGCACTAGTAGTGGAAAAACCTTCGATCGGGTTTGTTCTGCCGAATGCCACTGATATTTGATCAAATTGAGGTTTTGAAGTTATTTTATTTAAGTTGCTCTTCGAGACAAAGTCTCTCATCACAGCACTGCACCTTTACAAGATAAGTGTTATATATTTAGTGTTGCAATTATTTGTATGGCATCAATTCAATTGACGCCATACATTTGTCTCTATTTAGGGGCTTAGCCACTCAGATGACTGCAAGTTTTAATTATTGTACTTAAAAAGACTGAAGTTTGGTGTTTTCTTAAGAAAAAAGAACAAAAAACATGTCCAACCAGCTTTTCTGGGCCACATCTGCCAGCGGTCTATTGAGGAGTAATAATAGAATGTCAACCTCAGGCTTATTTTTAGAATATCAGACAGGCTTTTAGTGCGCTGTGGTCTTGAAAGAATGAAAGGATTTTTCTGCTGGAGACGATAAGGCATCAAGGACTGTGTTTACTATTATTCAGAACAGTAGGGTTCTCTGGTCTGAGATGAGCTGATTCTGCTTGGTCTTACTGAACAAATAAGCATATGACTGAGACTTTTGACATCTTGAGCTTACAAAGGGAATCCCAGTGTGGGTGTGTCTACTTTAACGTCACAATGGCATTGACTTGGAGGGGAGCAGGTGGTAGATGTCATTCAGCAGCCTCAGAATTAATTATTAAAATGAGTTGCACTAGCATTCTTTGTGTTGCAGTCCTTGTATTTTGCGCTGGTCCGTTAATCAATAGGCCTGTTGAGGCTTCTTTAATTTTACCATGAACACCACTCTTCCCACCCCCACTCCAGGAAAATGATTTGCTTTTGAGTGTATTTTTCTTCTTTGGCTTAGAAAATGTATTTGTTGTTAAATTGTGTCATTAACTTTGTCAATCTCAGAGGATTAGAGAAATCTTAAAGGCAAACATAGGTCAATACACACATGCAGCTCCCCCCCCCACACACACACACACACACACACACACGTACACACACAGCAAGCTTAAACTGGGATAATGCAACTGAGGCTGTGACATCACCGCCTCCCGCTCCCTGATTGGTTGAGCCGCACTCCTTGCTGAGCTCGCCCCAGCCTCAGATGGTATGATGATACAGCGAGGCAGTGCAGCGGGGGCTGTGCACATCCACACCAGCATGGCTCCTCTGGACTGGAAAAACACAGGGAGACGAAAGACGGGATTGAAAATCACCCTTTCAATTAGAGTTTTCTGCTTTGCCATCTGTGTGTGTGTGTGAAGGCGGGTGTGTGTGTGTGTGTGTGTGTGTGTGAAGGCGTGTGTGTGTGTTCTGGTGTCTGTGAGTGTCAGGGAGGAGGGGACATTTTCATCACAGCCTCCACAGCTCTTTTGCTTTCACCGGGGAAACGAGGCTCCCAGATCTGTTCTGCTTCCTGCCGGAAAACAGGGTGGCAGGACAGACGCATGATTTAGCTTTTTCCACTGTGGATCTAATTTTTTGCACAAACACCTATGTAACTCATGAAATGCAAATGGAGAGAGCTGGAGAGTGGGGTGAAGAATGGCTCACTATAAGGATGTATCTGTCAGGAAGACTTCTATAAATCTGGTGACTGGATTTTTTCAGTATTTGCGTGGTAAGTAGGACAGCAGCAATCCCTCATCTGTGTAGTTAGTGAGGTACATGACATGTGCCCGCGGTTTTCACGCGAATCCCTGTCTTATCAACTCATTATTATGCACAGCTGAAGTTATATTTGTGCTGCAGCTGTGCATTCTTTTATATTTATGTGCGCATCTGTGTGTACATGCTACACTTCAGTGGGCTTCCCCTGAGCATCAGTGATGAAGGATTTGCCTGTGGATCATTGATGCCTTTGCTGGCTGTATAGTGTTTGCATTTCTCCCTTTAACATGTGACCACTGCCTATATTTCTGAAGGTGATGTTTAAAAATGGCCAACCTATGCGGTGTGCAGGACTAGTGGACGAGCATGCAAGGTGCTAGAAATCAGTCTTCAGCAGCACCACAGCGCCGCTAAAGCAAAGAAATGTGTTGCTTTGTTATACATGTTGCATAATGCATGAGGCATTGTGGATGAAAAGTATTAATAGACCGCAAAGAGGCCAGGGGTGATCCAAACAATCACGCATGTCATTTCTGAACACAGAGAGCTTTGAGAGATGCGTTGGCACAAATTTTCTGTCCACTCATTCTCTAATCTCTTTATATGACCTTTCCTTTAGAGCAGTACAAGTAGTGTATGTACCTACAAGCACATCTAATCATCGCTATAGTTGAACATTTCAACATGTAATGCTACTTTACAACCTGACAAAACTTGCCACATGTGAGTTTTAATAAAGTAGTATTTTGGTTTGTAAAGGTCATAACTAACAAAAGCTGTGTTGGGCATTTTTTTTAATGTAACATGCATCTATGTCTTGAATAATTTACAAGCCGATTCGGTGAAATGTCAGATTTGAACATCAAATCTCTTCCTGTCAATGCGCTCCGTGTGATTGTACGTTCTTTATGAAAATCACAAGTTCTTTTTTTAGTGTGGAACTCAGCTCCACTATCAACTGTCATGTCATGTGATGTGGCAAACAAGTGGTTTACGTGCACTTTTTTTTTTTTTTTTGCTTTAATTTTCAGATGAGCAAGAAGCAGTGCAAAAGAGAACCTTCACGAAATGGATCAATTCTCATTTAGCAAAGGTAAGTGTGAACCGCCGTCCATACCTGATCACCTGATCAGAAATTAAAGGCAGGGTAAGTGAGTTCTAGATGACATTACATATTTAGATATTTGAGCAAAACATCAATAAAAGACAAAGTTAGCTCCTCTCCACAATGCCCCCCCCCCCCCCCCCCCCACACACACACACACACACAAACACACACAAGCCTTCCCCTCCCCCAGCATGAACCTGGTAAATACCACATGTTTAACACCCAAATCTAGCGTGTCGCTTGTTCTTTTTATATGAACTGACGCGTGTTGATGCGTGTTTGTTGTAATTGCCTCCTGCGATCTGGGCGAGAAATCACATAGAATCGCTTACCCTGCCTTTAAGTCTTATCGTTTCCTCCAGACAGTTAAACCTAAGATGTAAGGGCAATATCATGCGTTTAATAATAAAGGCTGTGTGCCGATGTCCCCCCTAATAATGACTGATTAACTTCAACCGTTGGCTGATCCAGACTATCAACAAACATTGTATGTCCTGATTAATGACAGATTAATTACCCTACATCTGATCAAAATTTCATGAAAATTACATCTCAAATTATTTATGTTGATCACACTGAAACAATTATAATTCCTTATGTTTATATAGATCACAATTGTATTATTTCACCAAAGAGCTGTGTTGATGTTTAATTGCTCGTTATTCTCATACATCTTTTCTTTGATTAGTGGTATTTTAAAGGACATTTTGGGCCTGGAAACAGGGAGTAAGGGATGTGGCTGTGACAGTAATGGCCTCTTATGACATTGATACTGTAACTGACTTTATTCAGTTAACTGTTAAATAAATGACATAATTTACCACCGATTTGTCTCGCTTCAAAATAAGATCATCTTTAATGAAGCACAGTTTGTTTGTAATGAAAGTTTTCTGCTTCTAATGGTCAGAAAGGAACGTTGTCCTTTTATGATGCTCCTTCAGTCCTCCTGGTTGGTTTCTTCTGAGACTAACGGCTGGAAGATTCGATGGAGGCTGAAGAAATGCCCCAGACATGACAAAGCACATTTGTTCAGGTTTCGAGATTCTCACTAGGGGGCATTTAAATTTTTAAGAGCTTGTGTGCCACTAGTTGGGTGTGTTTGTGGTGACATTTGAGATATTTAATGGAATTATTCACAGAGTTGTGTGGTGTGTGCATTTGTTTATGTGTGCATTGGCTGAGTATGAGTTAGTAGGCTTGCGCGTTGGTGTTTGGGTATTTGTGAACAGCGTGTGTGCGTGCGTGTGTGTGTGTGTGTGTGTGTGTGTGTGTGTGTGTGTGTGTGTGTGTGTGTGTGTGTGTGTGTGTGTGTGTGTGTACAGGATGGGCAGGGACAGTGATGCAGTGTGCAGATGGAGAGCAAGAGGGTGAGGACAGATCCCTGCAGGCTGTCGTCTGCCTCTGAATTTCATGTGTCTAAATTACAAGGCAGTGAAAGGACGACAATAACACATGCTCACATGCTGTTTTTTATCACGCAGGCACCCTAACAAGAGCTAAATTAGATCACTGGATAGATTCATGCACTGCAGTAAACCAGGATTCTTAAGGGAACTGTTAACATTTCGGCATGATTATCTTGTAACCATAATATCACAGATGACACAGCAGCACGTATAGATCTGTGACCGGGTCTCACATCTGGCACAAACAGCTGGTTTAGAGGAGTCTTTTGTTGAGCCTGGTCTCCCCACAGTAGTTCAGAGCTTGGCTTCTGAAACTTCAGAAGAATCTGAGTTATGTGGTGGGCCAACATTGGGACACTGTTGGCCTATTTTTCATTATTCATGCACTGCGCTCAAGCTTACTCACGGTGCATACCAATAGAGAAGCCCGGTCCTACAGGAAAACATGAAACACGTTTGTTGGTCTATATGTACAATACAGTCCGTGCGTAGAAATCCTCAGTTGGATGTGTCGGCTGTTTTGTGAACGGAAACGTCCACGTGAGATTACAATACACTGAGATTTATGAATGTTAAGATGTGCACCGCACAAAAAAAGCAGCAAATCACCAAAACACCATGTGTTAGGGAAATCTGTTTATGTTACGTGTTTCTACATAACAATATAACGGATGATATATTGAAATATATATAAATATGACGGGACATCAGCCCAGAGGAAAGACACGGGCACGTTTCCTCTGCAAGCAACTGCTGAGTCACCATTTTACTTTTCTCATCAGTCACACATGTTACATGCAGTGGTTTTCAAAACTCCACAAGCACCTGTTTAGGTGTTTAATTCTGCTTTCCATGATTTATTATTTTATGGGTGAAAGTGGCGATTATCTAGGCAGGAACTTGCCTCAGCGGTCACGCTTTCCTCTCCGCCTCAGTGTTGACTTCCTGTCATATTCTCTCACACAGCACATTTACGGTGCATTTGACAGCTTTTTCCACTTACGGGAGTTTTCCTGTGATTTAGTAAATTAATTTTTCCAGGTTCCAGCTGAAAAAGGTTTATTTGTGTAAATGTTAGGGTTTGGAAAAACTAAAGAGGAAGTGGAAGGATCAGATAGCAGATATCAGTAGGTGAGCACCACACGTCAGAGTTCATGCTCAACAGGACGGAGAGTCACAGTTACACATTTTGCCCCAGATAGTCAGTCGACTGCAATCCAGTGATGGGATATGTTGAGGTGTGAAGTGGCCCGAATGCAGCAGGAAAAAACTCCACGGGGACCTTTGCTTTGTAATTAAGGCTTCTGTCTGCGGAATAAACAACACATCTGACAGTACAGTCCTGTGAAAACAATAATAATCACTTAAAAATCAAGTTTTGACCAGGTCTTAAACTTAATGTAAACATGTCTGTAGACGAACAATCACACGTTACGACCGTGTCACCTGCAAACTTGAGTTTTCATCCGTCCAAAAACAGATGGTTCCAGAAGGTTAAACTGCTGCCATGTTTCCACATGACAAGAGAGGCTTTCTCCTGGCGACTCGTCCAAACACACCGCACTTGTTCAGCCTTCTGCATTAATATGCTAATCGATCTAGTGGAGGTTGAGATGGAGCTCTTTTTTTTTTGTTTTGTTTTTCTGAGCGTTGTACAGTCTGACTCCTGGTCTGATTTATGAATTATTTTTCTTACAGTACAATGACTGAATCCAGATTCTTTTGAAATGGTTTATAACTCACGACAGATTGATGTGCGACAACAGCTGCTTCTTTAAGATCAATGCATATTTCAGTCCTCTTTGGTGTTGTGTTAACACGTATGTGAATGCACCAGACCAACAAACTGCTAAAACCTGCTTGTATCGTGCCATTCTTACACGCTTGGTGATCAATTAGCCAATCAGAATCGGCCTCATAGGCCAGATCAGCTTCACAAATGAGAGTTTGAGGAGCAAAGTTAAAGCAATCTGTGCAAATCTTAATTTAATAAAACTACAAACTGAGGCAGCGCGGTGGCTTAGTGGTCAGCATTGTTGCCTCACAGCAGAAGAAGGTTCCTGATTCGATTCCCGGCCCGGTGGGTCTTTCTGTGTGGAGTTTGCATGTTCTCCCCGCGCTTCTGTGGGTTCCCTCCGGGTACTCCGGCTTCCTCCCACAGTCCAAAAACGTGCAGGGTTGATTGATACTTCTAAATTGCGAATTATTTGTCTTTGAATGTGGCCCTGCGACGGACTGGGAACCTGTCCAGGTGGAAATACAGTACAGTGTGTTTGTGACTGGTACTTACTCTCTTGATCGTTACAGAGGTGGTAAATTAATTTTTTTTTTTTTTTTACATACTACATGTTTGAGAACTGCTTGGCTTAACTCTTACTCTCCAATAAATAAATATGTCGTATAATATGTTATTTGCTGCTGATGATCCCAGGTTGTGTTGATCTCGTCTGAAGACCCTTTAGAAGGATGTTTTTGTAGCTGACTATGTTGTTGTTGTTTTTAAATGAGTTCAGCAGCCGTGTGGATACGTTGCAAGCAGAGAGCTCCCTGTTAGGGTTAAGTGAGAGCCGTTGCCTCCGGACTGGGCACTCGGCCACCGGCGTGAAAAAGGCTCCATCTTTTCAGCTGCAGAGAGGCTCAGTGGTTGTCGCTAACAAGCCTGTTTCTCACTAACAGCATTTGGTTTCTTCTCTTCCTCGGTAATGAGCGGGAATACCAACATGTTCTCCCAGTGTTCATCTTCCTAAGAGCTGGCAGCATTGACATATTTCTCAATGAACCACATTTCCTTCATGTTTTGTTTCTGCAATTTAAACTTTACGTTTCCGTCTTCCAGCACAAACCGCCGCTGGAGGTTAATGACCTTTTTGAAGACATCAAAGATGGGGTGAAGCTCTTGGCTCTGTTGGAGGTCCTGTCTGGCCAAAGACTAGTAAGAAGTCTTCATTTTTTACAAAACATTTAAACCTATGTTGGACAGAAGCTATTCTACATTATGTATACTTACTCAAATGTATGTATTGGTCCTAATTCAAGGGGAAGAAACACAGACAGAAATAACAAAATAAATAAAACCAAATGTACACTCAGGTTTCAGTGCATTTGTGTACAAGTCTTCTTTTGAGACTTTGTCAATTAGGTTATTGATTTGACTGAATGGGCAGCTCCTTTTATTTAGTCTTTTGGCATGTCCAAACACAGCTTCCAGACTATTTAATCAAAGCTTAGTGTCTGATCAGGAGGCATGATGGGAGAATCTGTCTGCTGTTGTGCAGCAACAGCTAAATATTTAAATGTTGCTGCACAACAGGAAGTTAGAGATGTTTTTCGGTTGGGTAATTTCCTAATCGAGCAGAGACAAAAACCCACATAATCTGGAAACATTTAACAAAACTGAGAACAGTCCTGAGAGTCAAAGGCAGCGACGCCGTCCGCCACCTGACTGGATTGTGAAATGTATGAGATGTGTTGCCGTAAGATGACGACGTTTCCACCTATAATTTTACACGCAAAGTCTTGACAGTGAATTTGAAAGAAGTTTCACACAGTTTTAGAAGTTTACAAAGGCTCAAAAATAGGTTCCTTTGCATCTTTACCATCAGTAACTCTTTCATAAATGCACTTTTGTCTTCTACATGCACAAACATTTCTCAGGTGGATCTATTTCATAGGACCACAAACCCAGAAATCTTTTGGGAACATTTGAGGCTGTGTAAATCTGCTATTTGCAAAGATCATATTTCAGGTATCGCTCGACTAAAACTGTCCTCCCTCTTGTCCTCCGTGTCTGAAGCCCTGTGAGCAAGGGCGCCAGCTGAAGAGGATCCACTGGGTCTCCAACATTGGCAACGCACTCAAATTCCTGGAAGGCAGGAAGGTACGCAGCCCGTGATGACAGAACGTCAACCTTTACTAATCATATTTTTATGATTTATTCTCAAACGTTTGGAAACAAACAAGGAAAAAAAGACAAAAAGCAAATACATTTTGGGAAGTGAATTGAAGAAGGAAATAAAAATGGGACACGCTCCAGATGAGGTTTCCACGATGATGTGTTTCCGTCCCCTCAGTGAACCACAAACTTGCACTCACTGTCACTATTTTGCAAATCTAAGAAGTTTCTAAACGATTCTGTTGGGTGTAACCAACACAACCACAAGACCAGACAGCTGTCTGACCCCTCACAGACACAACAGGAGGTAAAATAATTGTCGACCCCTCACCAGCGATTCATTTCTTTAAGCCAGACTTTACTGACTTAGTCCTATTCCCAATCGCAGAGCAGGAAGCCTAGTTTACTCTTACAAAATACGTCGTCCCTCAGCCGCCTCGTTCATGGAGTCTGAGCTGAGCGTCATGTTATTGCTGTGTCTTGTATCATAATGCGTGACGTCCTGCTCGCTCTGCTCCTACATATTTCCCATGGTCCGCCAGAATATTAAGCTGTTTCCCTTGATCAAAGTCTGCCGGCATTTTTCTGCTATAGTTTTTTGTTTGATTGATAACTTAATTCACTTCCAACTTAGCAGCCAGTGAATCTCTAAAACCTTGTGATTCAGTGACATCACTTTTATTTATCTTTCCCAGTTGTGATTGGACATACCTTCACTGAACTTTAATTCAGACATTCTCATATTTTCAACATTTTGAAGTATTTTTGTTGACAAAGACCGTCAGCTTTTTGTTGTCTTATATTTCACTGTTCTGCCATGAATTCATTTACTTCAAACACACACTGCCTGTCCAAGAAGAAAGTCACACTCTAATATTTATTGGAGGAGTCAGATTCACGAAGGCATCCTTCCGTTACATTTACTTCTGTCCAGAGTTGCGTTCATTTTTTACAAGATCTCATATTGATGACGGGAGAGTCGGACTGAAGCAAAACACCAGGTTGTTCAGTATCTTCAGGTGGTCAGCTGACCTTGTAACATTGCTGCAACCAACTGCAGCAACTCCAGATCATAGCCCCGCCTCCACAGACTTGTACAGTAGACACTAGGCATGATGGGAGCATTGCTTCATCCGCCTGTCTTCTTCCCCTGATGCACCCGTCACTCTGGAACTTTTCTCTTGCTCCAGAGTCCAATCTTTATGCTCTCCAGCAAACCGAAGCGTTTTTAAAAAAATGATTATTGTCTCTCATAAGTGGTAATAAGACGACACTGTTTAGACCTTTGACTTCCTTCAATGTTGCAGTGGAAATGTTCTTCTTTCACTATTAAACACAGCCGCGAGTTCCACTGTTGTGTTTTTACGATTTGATTTCACCAAACGTGGATCACTGATCAAGATCATTCAAGAATCTTGTTCCGACCACATTTCTTCCTGGAAGATGATGGTTGCCTACTATCCTTCCAGGTTTTCTTAGTGCGTTGGACAGTTCTTAACCCAGTTTCAGTAGTTGAAGTGATCTCCTTAGATGTTTTCTTTGTTACCATCATTACAACTTCGTCATCCATGCACTAATCATCCAATGAGAAGCTCCTGTTTGCTTATTTAAATCCAGGCGGTGAAATTCTTTTTGGACCTGCAGTGTATAAGAGTAACATCTGCCTGTCTTAACTTCTACATGAACAAAACCATAAGAAGTTTTTTCCTTTCTTTCTTCTTAGCGTAGAGTAACACAAGCAGTTATTGTTGCTCAGGTTCACTCACTGCACCACTTCATACCCACCTTCACACCCCTCACACACTGAAAGTGAGCAAAGCAGACGGGAGTTGACTGTTAATACTACAACATACATTTTTCTGAGTTTACACTGGGCTGAAGTAAGTGGTGTGATTAATAGCTCATTAAAAGGAAAAACATTTGACTGAATATCGTTTGCTGAGCATAAACCGTCTCGGTGAAACATTCACACTGTTCCTAAAGGCAGGAGACGGGTTTTATGATTGCACGATTACATGCCCATCTCTAAATCCTTTGTCTCCGTGACGCCTGTGACCTACTTTCATGTGGTTCCCTGTGAACCTCCACTTACGTTGCTGTGATCTCTCTCCCATCATGTACCTTCAGTCTGTGTATCGAGGATCTCCGGTCAGTCGCCATTAACCAGCCTGTGTGATCATATGCTGAATGCCGTCCTTTTGTTTGATGCACGTTGTCAACTCTGCAATGCTTGAATACAGTCATTCCATTTATCCTTTCTTTACGTTTTTATTTCCTTTTCTGCTGAGCTACATTTGAATGCATTTCCAGTAGATACTGGTGTGTCTTTTTTAGTACAACGTAGCATCAAAGATGGAGATGTGTACATAGCAAATTGTTGCAGTGCAACGTTTGCAAAGGCTCCAGTTGAGTCTGCTCTTCCTTCGGGGCTTGGTTTAGCACTCATTTATCTTTTTACTCTGGTTGACTTTTCTCCATGGCTGCTTCTGCCTTCCACTAATATAAAGTACTCAAGCGCATCAAAGACTTGACTTTGATGACTTAAGTGAAAGAAAAAAAAGCTTGAACTATGGTTTTTTTTGGACATTCTGGATTTATCTGGATAATTTCCAGACTATCTGCAGGTGGTTTGATGTTGAGAGTAATTATTTGCTCTGATTTTGTTTCAGATCAAACTTGTAAACATTCACGCCACTGACATCGCAGATGGGCGACCTTCTATCGTCCTCGGGTTGATCTGGACCATTATCCTCTACTTCCAGGTATCCTCTACTTCCAGATCAAAGATTTGGCAAGTTCAAGTTCACCTGAAGCCGATGTCAGTTTCTTTTCTGTTTCTTAACTAGATCGAGGAGTTAACCAGCAACCTGCCAGCGCTCCAGGCGCTATCCAACAGCAACTCTTCAGTAGAGAGTTTAGCCAGCTCTGAAACTGGAAGTCCTCCCATGAAGAGGAAGGTTGTGAAGAAGTTTCAGGGCAATGCCAAGAAGGCTCTGCTCAGATGGGTCCAGTTCACAGCCGCCAAGTACGCCACGTTTAAATAGCTTTTTTAAATGAACATTAAGCGAAATGCAGATTAAAATAAAGCCTATTTATTAGTATTTTGTATACAATTGTATTTGCGATATCTTAAAAGTTTCTGAAGTTATGCACCGTTTACAAGGGATGTGGAGCAGAAGTGCTGATCACTGTGTTTTCAGGCATCATGGAATTGAAGTGAAAGACTTCGGTCCCAGCTGGCGCAATGGCGTTGCTTTCCAGTCGGTGGTTCACGCCATCAGACCAGATCTGGTGGACATGGACAGGGTGTGGAAGAGAAGCAACAGAGAGAACTTAGAGGAGGCCTTCGCACTTGCAGAAAACGAGCTGGGCATTCCCCGCCTGCTGGATCCAGAAGGTGCTGTTATCCTTTTTTAGCTGGTTTCCGTTGCTGACTATTCTGATGAAGCAGCTTCAGATGTTTGCATGTGGTTGCAACATAAAAGCAGCAAAAATAATTAATCAGATTATTGGAATAGGGTTGCGATGTAAAACCTTTTCCTTAACTGTCAGAGGAAAAGATGTGTTGAAAATACCAACGGCACCTTCCAGAGGATTTAAAGGGTGTTTTCACGGCAGCTGAGTGGAAGTGAAGCAGTCTGCAGTGGCTCTGCAGTCCTGTCTTCACCAGCAGAGTCGTGATGCTTTATTACACCAATGCTCCGACGAAAATCCTGCTTTTACTGGAGCTTTGACCCTATTTCAAGAAACATCAGGCCAGCAGCATAGATAAAAGTAGACATGTATAATTAGCTGTCAGCCTCAGTAGATTTATACTCTTTAGGACATTTATATAAATATAAATTAGGATTAAATGGCTGTGTTTATACAGGCAGTAGTGCATGTTCTAAGTTTGATACTGATGTGATTATAGGACGCTCTAAATGCATACAGTTTAACTCACCTTAAATGTTTCTGTTGCTCTGAAGATGTGGACGTTGACAAGCCAGATGAAAAATCCATCATGACATATGTGGCTCAGTTTCTCAAGCATTACCCAAACCCCCACCACTGTGAGGCTGACGGGCAGCAGGAAGAGGTATGTTGGGGCATTGTATGACATATATTTACTTAGTGCACATAGGACATTTGTATATTGGACTTTTCTTGGAGGACGTACATGACCGTGTTACTTCTCAACACTGGATTCGAATGAATTATTATTCTCTGTGTTATCGTGCTTAAAGGTGAATAAGTTGGAGCGATGCACATTTTACAGAAAGTACCTGGTATATTTCCGGTTACAGAGAATGACCACACGCAGAGATCGATCCAGCAGTTCACGCGTAACGACTTCCTGCTCACCTGCTGCTGAGCTGCATTTTTAAGCAGGCGCTGCATGAACACAGCCGTTTTGAAATCATCCACACTTTGCTTGATATCATCACAGACTCATTTGATTTTTCCATCTGCTTATGTCTCGTGCACATTAAGCTTCTACTTGGCACTATCCCAACTTTTGCATTGTCGGTACCGGTGCTTCAGGTGAGACTTCAGGTCGCAGCGCTGCATGCGTTCTGTTAGGAGTGAATGCATCTCCCTCATCTCAGTTCCCGTCACTTTTCTTAATTTTCCTCCCTGCTGTTCTAATGCCTTTACGATGTCTTTGCATTTCTGTGTGCCTTCCTGCTCTCTTGGATAGTTTGGTCCCCAAGATATAGAGCAAATGCTTGAGGTATGTTCAACTGAACTAAATAAACAAGAGGTTTAAAGAAAAACCTCTGCTTCTTTGCCTGTTTTTTTCTATCTAGCTTCTAAAACTAATTTGAAAAATCCAAACATCTAGTTTTTCTATCTTTAACCGTGTCTGTTTTTTAGCACGATGGTCCCATTTGCATGTTAATTAGGAATAAATGTAATTTCGGATTAGACTTGCTTCCAGACTAAGCTGCCTGTTCCCTGAATGTGACAGAGAGAGGAGCGGAAGATGCTGAGGGAGCTCAAGGTCTTTTTAGATCAGCTGGAGAGGGACGTGCTGCGGGCCCAGGGAGCCGAGGGAAACCTCTCAGACAAATACCAGGTGAGGTCGGCGTTGACCGACTAAAAACGCCCACATAGCTTCTTTTATGGAAGCCTTTGGCACCAGTGTCTCCTTTTGCCTTACAGGCATTCAAAAGCTTCAATGTCCAGTATGAAATGAAGAAGAAGCAGACGGATCCTCTGCTGCAGCCGATCCACAAGGATGGAAAGCTTTCAGTGGATCAGGCTCTGGTCAAACAGGCCTGGGACCACGTTTCTGCCAGGGTAAGAGTGCTTTATTTAACCACATTCATCATCTATAACAAGCATTCGTTTTGATAATAAATCATATAAGTTAAACAAACTCACGATTGTTATTTGTGATTTTAAAAATGGATGATTACATTTAAAAACCCAAGCGAGAGTTCCTCTGTTTGCTCAGTGTGGATGGGTGCTGAGTCGGTGCTCAGTGTTGACTCATTCTGCTCAGAAGGGGACGAGTTGGGAACAGAGGCTGATTTGTTCATAGAGAGCCTGCTCCTCCAGGCTTAAGCAGCTCGTCTAGACTGGCAGAAAACACTTCTGTAGTCTGGTTGCTTGTGAGGAAATGTTTTGATCAGGATAGCATCCTGGAGTGGTAAGATCTTCCTTCGGTAGAGTGTCTTTTTTTTTTTTTTAATGAGTGTCATTTGCAGCTGCTGGACTGGCACATCCATTTGGACAAGTCTCTGCCAGGTCCTCTGGGGATGATTGGAGCCTGGCTCCACAGAGCAGAGATGGCTCTCAGAGAGGACATTCCTCTCCAGCATGCTCATGAAGAGACAGCCAATGTTCTCCACAGAAAGCTGCAGCAGCATAAGGTAACTGGGCAAGACCTCCACTGGCTCTGGATACGTGTCACTCTGTGGTCATTGCTTGCATACATGAACCGAAGCGTAAGTTGTAGCTCATTTTGTACTCGTTCTTCTGCTGCAGGAGATATTAAAAAACCTGGACTCACACAGACAGACCTTCCAGCAGATCCACAAGGACAGATCTGTTAACGGGGTACCAGTGCCACCTGAACAGCTCCAAGACATGGCAGAACGGTAGGACCTTTAACCCTGACAGCGGTTCAGAAGCTGTTTCCGTGTCTGCACATGCGAGTGGGCGGGAGTCATTCCACATCTGCTCAGTGTGCAGCTGAAAGCTTAAATCCATGTTGTATCCCTAGTGGACATGTATGGAACTCAATGAGAGACCCATCAAGGACATGTTCACATTTTTTATTATTTTTATTTTATTCTGTCATCATTAATTCTCATTAATATTAAAAAAAATATCAATATGAAAACAATAAACATCACTTTAAAGCCATTTTATGTCCACAATCTTAAAATGAAGTTTAAACATTATCCTGTTTTTTAACATCTTCTGCACTTTTTGTCAAATTTCAGTAAGAAACTGGTCGTTTGAGCATTTGGTTAACTTTCCAGGTTCAACTTTGTGTCCACGTCATCATACGGACACTTGATAAAACTGGAATTCTGGGAAATGAAGTACAGACTGATGGCGTTTCTCGTTTTGGCTGAGTCAAAGCTAAAGTCCTGGATCATAAAATACGGCAGACGGGACTCGGTTGAGCTCCTGCTGCAAAGCTACGTTGTAAGTCCAGATCATGTACGCGGCAGGTGGAGCGCTGATCGGACGCTGCCTCTGAAACCATTCCCTGTTTGCTTCTCTATTCCAGACTTTCACTGAAGGCCACAGGTTTTTTGAGCAGTATGAGATCATCTTCACAACCCTCAAGCAAGCTGCAGAGGTTTATCTCAAGTCTGACAGTTCAAGTGAGGCTCTGTTTAATTTTCCCTTCAGCTTGTGTTGTTACTGTTTCGTCTTTTAGTAAACGCTCTTACTATGGATTTCATGTTACAGGGTCTAAGACCTGTAACAAAGGTAAGTCTAGAACCAGTCTGACAGTCTCTCAGACTTCCACTTTGCCTGTTTGCTGAGATTGTTTTCTTTCTGTGAATCTGGGCCTGCATTTACCTTTTCTAACATTATTTTGAGATACCAAAACGCTGGTTTGTGCATGAAGGAGTAAAAATATCAGCTTAGCATGATTTTACGCCTCCGTAACACAAGACCAAACAGACCTAATCAAGTGCTACTTATGTGTTTTCAGTTGATGAAGCTGAGGGGGTGAGTAAGTTCCTCAACGATACGACAGCTCAGTGGAAGAATCTGGCTTTGGAGGTCCGGAGTGTTCGCAGCATGCTGGAGGAGGTGATCTGTAACTGGGAGAAGTACAGCAGCACGGTGGCAGCTCTGCAGGCCTGGCTGGAAGATGCTGAGCAGATGCTCAACCAGTCAGAGAACGCCAAACGCGTAAGTGCATTCAGACACTTGTTATTAGTTGTCCGCATGTCAAAGCGGTTGCAGTTAGGCTCCTGTAGTTCATTATTTATTTACTTTTCTTTTTAGGATTTTTTCCGAAACTTCTCTCACTGGATCCAGCAGCACATGGACATGAATGATGCCGGGAATTTTCTCATTGAGACATGCGACGAAACCGTCTCACGAGATCTTAAGCAGCAGCTTCTGCTGCTGAACGGAAGATGGAGAGAGCTGTTTGTCAAAGTCAAACACGTAGGTTATTTACACTTTGGAAGCGAATATAAGAGCATAGTTGATCCAAACTGTTATTATATGACAATAACGCAAAAATAAAACAAAAGTTAAGTGCTGTACTACTGACCTCTATTTTACTGGCAGTATGCAAGAGCAGATGAGGTGGATAAACTGAGGCAAGACTACCAAGATGGGATTAACACCTTAAAAATATTCATGGATGCAACTAACGAGAAGATGACTGCTCCCGTCCAAGTGTCTTTCCTCAATGTCAGAGCCTTTGCTCAAGATGTGGAGGTGAAGAGTCTTACGTCCGTCTCCTAGGTCGTTAGTCTCCGTTTCTGTTCTGTGTCACATCACTTCATGTTGTCTAAACTTCCTGCAGGAAATCAAGCACAAAGTGCCAGCGATGGAGGCAGCCTGCAAGGCAGCAAGCCGCACAGCCCAGCTGTTGACCAAAGACACTCCACAGGAGGAAATTTCACAAATGACGTCCGTGATGGCTTCCATCAAAGAGCAGCTGAGTAAGGTGTGTAGCTCAGAGTTTCTGTTGTTGTGAGTGTTAAAACAAGAGAAAAATGTTTCAGGCCAGTTTCCAACAGGCCTGACAACGAAGGTGACGCTTTTTAGTTAATGATGATTTTCTTTGTAGGAACTGTAGTCAACCACAACACCGCAGTGACATCATCGTCCAGTGACAGAGAGCAGGGGTTGCAGGCTGGGTGCTCTGCCAGCTGTTGGTTTTATTTTTTATTTCTTAGCGCTTGTGATCTTTACAACATTGTGGTTGTCAACTGGACGATTGTCTTTTTATTGTTCAGTCAGGTTTCTTGTCCGGTTATTGTTCATTCACAGTTTATTTTCAACAGACAGCTTGAACCAGTTGCTCTTTTTGGAATTCAGTAAAACCTTCACACTGTGGACCAGAAGGGTCCCTCAGCTCGTGTCTGTTGTGGTCGTCAATTGTGGGTTTTGAGGTGTTTGAGGTACTCAAACTGAGAGTAAAGAAATGTGTCTCATATGATCTCTGTATGAAGTGATTGGGATTATCAGAGTGATGCCTGCAGCTCACGTTTATCCTCATCACACGTCCAATCAGGTGAGGGAGAGATGTTTGCCTCTGCTTAGGGAGTCACAGTCCCTCTTACCTCCATTGGAGGAAATGGAGAAGAACATAACTGGCTTCTACCAGGCTCTGGAGAAGGCCAGTCACATCACCAGCAGCACCGACTCCGAGGGACCAACAGACTTCAAGCAGAAATGCCAGGTAAAGCTATCAAGATGATTACATTTAGTAAAATGAATGTAAATGAAATACTTATAACTTCTAATTTAGCAATTTCAGTAAAATTATGTTCCAAAAGATAATAATAAATACCTAACATCCTGTGTGTTGACCCTGCAGGAGCTGGCAACCTTCACGCACAGCTGTAAGAAGTGCCTGACGGTAATAGAGCGAAACCACCAGACCATACAAAAAATAATGAACACCAGTAAAACTCTCCAGCACATGGACATGAGTCTCCTGCAGAAAAGGGTGGCAGACCTGCAGACCTCCTCACAGGTGACCCTCGGCATCTGCTGCATGTTCTCTGCATTCACCACAGGAGGTGAAACGTTTAACGACCGTTTTGTTTGCGTGTTCAGAACATGATTAAGGAATCCACAGAGTGGCGAAAGCATGTGGAGGCGAACAGCAGTCTCATGAAGAGGTTTGATGAGTCACGCATAGAGCTGGAGAAGGTTCTTAAAATGGCACAGAGCTGTCTGACGGAAAGAGGCAACCCAGAGGAGCTGCTTAAGAAGCACACGGTAGGGGTTTTATGCAGGACTCAGCTGTTATTTGCTCCTAAATGTTTGCACTACACATGGACTCTTAAACCTTATTTGAGATATGTTATTATATAGTTTTCATTCTTTGCTCAAAATAAAATACATGCAGATAAATATTAAGTGTAATTTTAAAGTATTTTATGCAGACAACACAGGAGCAATGTTGAAGAAAAGTGCAAAAACATAAAAGTGCACAAGCACGCTTGTTGATTAGACTTGGCTTTTCCTCTGAAACATGTTATTTTTTACAGGAATTCTTTGGACAACTTGACCAGCGGGTCTTGAACACATTCCTGAAGGCCTGTGATGAGCTGACGGATATTTTGCCAGAGCAGGAGCAGCAATCGCTGCAGGAAACCGTCAGGAAGCTGCATAAACACTGGAAGGTTAGTGAATCTAACGGATGTACGGATATTAAATATTGCTATAATCATTTTTACATTAATACTAAAACTGTTCTTTAAATAGACAAACATTTACTTGTCACATATGGCCTGTGTTTGGGTTTATAGCTGCAGTCTTTCTCCTTTACCAGGATATACAGGCAGAAGCCCCTTTTCACCTCCTGCACCTGAAGGTGGAGGTGGAGAAGAGCAAGCTGGCGGCGTCCCTGCAGGAGTGCCAGGCGGAGGTGACCAGGGAGAACCGGCACTTGGCTAGCATCGGCAGCGAGAGGCTCGTCAGGGAGCACAGGGTGAGCGTCGTGCACCCTGTAATCTGTATTGGTTAAGTCAGTGTGAGACAAACGTACGCCATCCTCACTTGTGTATTGTATAAATGCTCTTCAGGCCTTCTTTCGGGAGAAGGGCCCCCAGTCCTTATGTGAGAAAAGGATGCAGATGATAGAGGAACATTGTCAAAAGCTGCCTGAAGGTGATCCAACGCTTCGGACCCTTGAAACGGCCAGGAAGGAGTTCGCTGAGGTTCAGGAGGAGATCGAGAACACACACCGGAAGCTAATGCAGCACCCAGACAAATGGAAGGAGTACAACAAAAGGTGCGGTGCTGAGACGCTCCTGCAGGGACTACGGTTCTGAACTTCAGACCGGCAACTGCTGCAATAATAAAAAAAACTATCTTGTGCTTTTGCTGATGTTTCCACAAGTTCTTTACATGCCTGAAGTTATTTTGTTCAAATCCTCTCCTTCACTTGAGACAGGGAGCTTTGGCTTGAACTTTAGTCTCCTTGATTGTGTGAAACAGGTACGCAGAACTGTCCTGTTGGCTTATATCGAAAGAGAGCCAGCTGAGGCTGCTGCGAAACCGGGCCAGTGACCCCAGGAAGTACGGTCAGGTGAAGTCCACCATCACGGTGCGTCGACGCTTCACTACTCACTGACATTCTCCGCCTTGCACTTTCTGCCGCGTGTCACTTGTGACTGTCACTGTTGAGTAGATGACACTTAAAAGCACCTTGACTCTTTTGTCCACATGAGTTGAATCGCTTTTTTGTTTTTGTTTATAGGAGCTGAGAAATGATGCGGAGCTGCAGGAGGGGAATCTGGGCTGGCTGAAAGCTCGTATGGCCGTACTGATCGAGATCTGTTCTGACAGCGATGCCCAGCGGCATGGAAGTGCCCTGAGCAAGCTCTCATCTGATTTTAAAGGTCTCCTTGCTTCTCTCTCAGAGGTTGGTCTTGTTCTCACACGCTAATGTAAGATGCCTGACGCAATTTAGACGCTCTTTCTGGTGATCCTCAGTATGCTGCTGAAGTTCTTTGATCCTGCATGATAATTTGTTGTCAGATCCCATTCCTTAAACAACCGTGCTGGTTGCCGTTTAAGATGCTGCTCTGATTCAGGAGGGTCAAATCATTCGTTCAGCCTAATAAAAGACTATAGAGGTTATAGAAACTGCTACGCAAATCGTGGTTAAGAAATATTCCAATTTTTAAAACCTGGAAGGGTTATAGTGAACCATCATCTTCCGGACAGAAAATCTTGATCGGTGTCCTTAATATCCATAAATATCCAAAATACAACAAATATTACAACAAATATAGTATAGCTGACCTTTTATATTCTCTGGAGTACTACAACATTTGTTGAAATTTCATGAAATGTCCCACTTTGATTTATCCCGTAGTAAATGCTATTTGTGTCTTACATAAGGCTGAGAAGATGGTGCTGGCTGTGGGGGATTGTGTACAGTTCAGGGAAGAAGTCCAAACCACTCTGGATGACCTGGTTCAGGGGCAGAAAGAGGCCCAGGCTGAGGTTACCAAAATACTGGACTGTTCAACTCCCAGAGAAGCCCAGCAAATGCTTCTTGTTCACCAGGTATCCTACGACGAAAAAGGGAATCTCAGGGTTTCGCTTCCTTCTGTTATTGAGAGCTAAATCATTTGAAGTGCTTTTAACATGATTTAAGTGTTTAATTTCCCCTCTTGTACAAAGCAACATCTAAAAAGACTAAAGCTGAAGAGAAAGGACGTCCAGCAGCTGATCACCAGAGGTCAGCAGCTCCAGGCAGAGGAGGGACTGGGAGAGACTCTGCAGCAGGATCTGCAGAGTTTGGAGAACACGCTCAGCAAAATGGAGCAGAGCATGGACTCGCAGGAGCAGAGCCTCGAGGTGAGTGATGCTGGTACGGCACACTGCAGAACCGTTTCATACACGTGCAGCCAGTAACGTTTCACAGTAATTAAAAAACGGTACACTCTCAGGACGAATAGAGGAAAAAAATCATCCACAGAAATGATAGACATTTAATTCTGAATCAGTTCCCGTTTCACAGTTAATGTAAAAAGGAAATTCTGCTGTGTTTCTGGAAAGATGCAGTGACTAAAACATAAAAAATACATGGAAATGTATGTTTCTCAATTTAGTTTTATTTATATAGCACCAAATCACGACAAATGTCATCTCAACAATACAGTTCATCTCATTCCAAATGACTATAATTGATACTAAGCCCATGAAATAAGAACAATAATTGTTGCTATACTAAGGAAACCAACAGATTGCATGTAAACTTTTCTTTGATACGATCAAGCACCAGGCGTTGTGGAAAGTAAAAACTCCCTTTTAACAGGAAGAAACCTCTGGAGAACCAGACTCAGGGAGGACGACTATCAGCGCTCATTTTTCCATCATTTCATATTTCTGCTCCAACATGACAGAAATCATGATCACATGAATAATGTCCCCTATTATGGCTGTAATATTAATCAGAATAATATTTATCATGCAGCAGCTCATGCATGTGCACCTGACCCCATGATTTATGTGTTCATCATGTTAGCTCCTTCCTTTGACTTTTAGTGTTTCCTCACTTCTTAAAAGAAATATGTAGAACATAGAAGCAAAAGACATCAGCAACTGAGCTAAAATAAACTGGATTATAAAGACATAGATTGCATAATAGTGAACTTCACTTGAACTTGAACTCAAATGGGGCCTGAGATTATTTCTGTGGGAAATCAGTGTGATATAGAGTAACTGAAGCTGTGCTTATGTGTGATCTGCCGAACCTCGTTAGTCAGTAATTATCTGGAGAGAGAGATGCTGTGAAGGAAAACAGGAGCTATAGGCAGCGATTTATGACAGAAACGTGATGGTGAGTAATCTAAATCTGACAGCGAAGGCTTTTCACTCGAAGTCTGAATCCGGGACAAGGACTCAACACGAAACAGTGAATTTAAGTGTTGGAGGTGGTTGTCCTCCATTGGTAGGATCTAGAAAGTCCAGTTCTCCAACGCTCACACCACAGCCAAACCCTGCAGCTCAGTAGCACTGCTTACAGCTCCAGCTGTCAACAGTGAGGACTTCCTCCTCGTCAAGGTCAGGCTCGTGCACCAGTATTTGCACATAGGCCAGTTTCACGAGCACCTGTGAAGACCACGAAGGAGGAAGTGGAGTAGGGGTGTCCAAACACTGGTAACACTGCTGCTTCCATTAGATGAAGGGAGCTTGGATTGCAGCTGCAACGACATTCAGACCTTCTGCAGTTCTTAGGAAGTTGAGACTTCACCAGGGCGAACTTCTCCTACGGTTTCAGATCGGTCCAGACAGGAAAAAACACGGAGTCCAGTTTTATGTGGACACTACATGCTCTGAAGAAATTGCTCTTCTTAAGGTTTACATAGGTTTACATAGTTTGGATTGGTTTGAAACATCCTCAGTGCAGTTCACACGGACTCACACTGAACACCAGTATGACTGGTGGCTCTGACTGGTTCCATCAGCGATGGAGCAGCCTGCATTTCATCCATGATGATGTGATATGGTTTGGCAGCATTGCCGCGTGCCACTGCGCTCGTTAATGCTAATCATTATCCTTAAATTCTGCCGTTAAATAGTGATGACTTTCCTGCTGTGACATTTGCACTCGACTGAAGAGCTTGTGACAGTGGAAAGGTCAGAGTGAGCAATAAAAACATTGGGTGCTTGGTAGAGAACAAGGGAAGGTTCTTAGTCTCTTGTACTCTTGTTGGTTTTTCAAGAGTCAGTGTTGAAAGAAATCAAGTTGATTTGGCTCGTTGTCATCTCCAGGTCACACTGGCAGCCTGGCAGGAGTATGACAGCCAGCAGGCAGCCGTGCACGAGTTCGTCCACAAAGCAACGTCCACGATGGAGAGAGACCTGAACTTCAGCAGTCCGGAGAGTCTGGCGGTGGAACTGGACCAGGGAAGAGTGAGTACATGTAGTATTGAAATGTTGAGAAATGCACAATAAAAAAACCATGCAAAACAGTTATTTTTATTGTTTTTGTTTTGTTAACAGGTGCTGTTGAAGCAGTGTGAAGCAGAGGTTTTGCACATGAACACCCTATTGAAGAGAGCGACAGAAATCCAGCTTGGCCCAAACAACAAGAGTCTGCTTCTACAACAAGCTCGTTCCCTCAGTGAGCAAGTGGACAAAGTGGAAGCCGGCCTGAAACAAGAGTAAGATGATGGATTAGATCTCATTTACTGATATGTACTGCTTGAGGCATATTTGAAAGTCACTCTGAATGTTTACCTGTGATTAACAAGCCGAACACAAACTCAGGGACCCACAAAAGCTCGAATAAATCTGTCTGTCTGGCAGAGTTTATTTGCATCCGTCGCTTAAGTAATTTTTCATGTTTAAATCTGCTCCCTAGTGTCAAGACTTTGGAAGAGATGAAAGATCAGTGGGATCGATTTGGAGCTGGATTTGAAACTTTTTCCTTGTGGATATCAGAAAAGGAAAAGCAGCTGGATGTGATGAAATGTTCCACTCTGCCTCTCGAGGAGCAGATCAACAAAGTCAAGGTAGAGTACTAGTACTGTCCGTAAGAGTTTGTTGTCACATTCAGATTTGAGCTTTCAAGAACACACACACGCATGCACACGCACGTGCACACACACACACACACACACACACACACACACACGCAAAAACAACCCTTCTCCCTTTAGTTACTGGTTCGCTTTTTTATTCTTTTGCATGTCCAGGCTGTTGGCTCAGAAGTCCAAGATCGTGCTGAGGTTCCGTCTCAGCTGGAGACAGACTCCCAGGCGCTGGCCCAGTTTGTGTCCTCTGGGGAAGCGGCTCGCATTAAGGCTCGTCTGACCCAAATCGGCAGGTACTGGGAGGAGCTGAAGGAGAACGTTCAGCAGCTTGATGGGCAGTTGGAGGAAAGCTCCTCTCATCAGCAAAAGTTCAGAACGAGCCTGGAGGAGGTGAATACACATCAATACACATACACAGCAATACATTGCTAATATTGCTCAATTGAAATATTATGGGGCAGATGTCTTTGATTTTTAACATTATTTGTTTTAGGTTCAAGCATCTCTGAGTGAGCTTCATGCAAAACTGGAGCATCCTGTCAAATCCTGCACTTCCTCATCAGAGACCTATAAAGCCCTTCAAAGCCACGCGGTATTGAGTTTTTGTCTTCACTTCATGGACATCGTATCTTTTACCATCTCTCTGTCAGTCAGTCGGCTCACTGGCAGTGCTCGTCATTCACTGTGATGTCATTGCTACCCAGGACGTCTGTCAGAGTCTGGAGCAGCTGAGGGGAACCTTGCTGTCGCTGTCAGCCAGCGCTCGACGACTCAGTGACAAGGAAGAAGCAGTGAGGACTGTGACCGAGCTAAACACCAGCTATGAACACACCATGCAGGAAGCAAAGGACAAGCAGGGAAATATGGAGAGCCTGCTGTCTCTGTGGCAAAAGTATGAGTTATAGGGCCAACGGTGAACTTAACATACCGTACATCAGTTGGAGTTTGATAGCATGCCAAATAAATAAATGCTTATAGTTGACTACAGGTTCAACCTGGACAGACACAGGGACAGTAAATCTTACACTTTGACACACCGCTGTTTCTCATCAGGTATGAAAAACAACTGTCAAACTTTGTTTCCTGCCTGGAAAGAAGCGAATCTGCATCCAAACCAGAAAGTCAGTGGCTTTCAGCTGATAAAGCCAAGCTACGGGCAGAGATGCAGGATTTGCAGGTATGATTTATACGCATATCCACACAGAGAATTACATCTAAACCCTAACAGAAACAATAACAGTTATGAGCACATACTTTGGTTTTCGTTCCAGGCCCTGCAGCCTGAGGTCCAGTCCCTTGAGAAGGCTCATTCCGACCTGGAGTCTCTGGGAACATCGCTGTATCCCACCGCACCCGAGGAGAGAGTCAGTCAGCTGAAAGAGGAGCTCGACGCTCTTCATAAGAGACTCTTCGTCCAACTTGAAGTCCTCCCACAAAGGTACACAAATACTGACTTAAAATTATATTAATTCACGTTTCTTATCACAAAACGAACACAGAGGCAAGTTTTACAGTGTTTTCTAACAGAACTTTACTCACAAGAACAGGAGGTACTGGTATTTTAGAGGAGGAATACTTACACTTCAGGACGGTTTAGAACAGCTGAGTGGTAATGAAAACAGAACCTTAGTAGTTTCGTGTGATACCGTTTCTGTTGATGATGTTATCTTGAACGATTAAAAATTAAATGGAAATAACTGAAAGTTTAGAAGAGAGAGTGAAGTCTCCAGACATAACCATAAATGATTGAATGTCGTGATCGTAGTCTGGTAACAGCTGAGCTGGTGACGTCAACATGCAACACCAGCAGGTAACTCAGGTGAACCACCTCGGTCCAGATGTTCCTACAGCTATGACTTTAGTTCTTGAGAGTCTGGATTTGTCTTCATCAGTGATCCAAGCTCTTTCCCTTTATGTGCCACCAATCTATTATTCTCCATGACTATTGAAAAATGGTTTTTTGTAATGACATTAATGATACGGTCATGTGTATTTGTGTGAAGGTGGATTTGAAAGACATAAAACAAGCTCATATGAGCAGAGCTACAAACACACATTGAAATTGCTGTTGAACTGTATCTCTAGGAGATATTGACAAAAACATGTTCACAAATATTTCTTCAACGCCTCAAGAATGTATGTCAACTTTTGAAAAAAAAAAAAGGGAGCAGATAATCTGCTTTGGACCAACCATGGCTTGACGGGTTACTGTGGAGTCTTTCTGTCCTCCAGGATCACGGAGCTACAGAGTCACCTTTCTCTTGTGGAGCAGTTTGACCAGGCCCTTCTCAAATTCTCCCAGTGGAGTGAGGGCATGCTTGCAAACATGCACTCAGCTTCTCAAATCCAAATAAGTGACCTGCAGTCCACAGCGGGACAAGTAAAGGTAAGAACTGAGCAACAGTGCTACATTTGTTTATATGTAATACTGCATTTCTCCAGTTGTACTCAGCATGGTGCTTTGCCCCTGCCTTTGACAGGAAACCCAGTTGGCACTACAGAAGAAGTCCGGTGTGAAACAGAGCTTGGAGCAGCAGACCGAGAAGCTCTGTCAATTCTGTGAGCCTGGTGATGCACAGCTCCTCCGTAACAGAGCAGACAGCTGTCTGCAGCCTTACATCGAGGCCCAGCACGTGGCTGAGCTTCAGTTAGACTGTCTGGAGAGGCTTGAGGCCTTTTTGCAGACCTACTGTGCAGCTGCAGGCGTGTTGCGGGGTCTGAGACAGACTGTGGAGAGTGCTGGTAGCTGGGACCGTGGAAAGGTGGAGGAGCTGCAGCAAGAGCTGGCCACTATTGTTCCAGACATAAATCAGCTGGAAGGTTTAGCCATCAATCTCGACAGCTGTCTCTGTAAGGGTCATCTCCACATTGGTGGTGAAGAGGGTTCTTTTAAGTCATGCCGCATGCTGGCTGATTCGCTCAATGCAGAGTTAGATACGGTCAGAAACTTGCTCGGCACTAAGCAAAGTGAAGCAGAGGCCCTGGGAGCTCTGTGGACTTCATTTCGACAGCGAAAAGAACAGCTTCTCAAAGCAGTGGAGGACATTGAGGAAAAAGCTGATCACCAGACCTTGAAGGAGCCCAGCCTGCATGCTCTACAGCTTCGGTAAAGTGCACCAACGTTTGGCTTAAGTTCAGCTAGACAAGTTACTAGAGTTACTAGAGATGTCACACTGTGATCATGTGCTTAAGTGAGCTTGCAAACATCTGCAGCAACAGTAGTTCCTCCCTGTGTTTGTCAGACTTCGGTTTTTCAATCAGCTGGAGGATGAGCTCCAGTCACACCAGCATGAAGAGCAGTGGCTGCGAGACAAGGGGAACCAGCTGGCCCACCGAGACGCAGAGCTGGCTGGAGAGGTGCTGAGAGAGATCAGCTTGTTAGAGACGACATGGGAGGACACCAAGAGGCTCATTACTGAAAGGTACAAGAGCAACGGAAACAAGCCGCTTCTGTTGTACACTTTATGGGGTATGGGGTTTATACTAATTGTTTCCTACATCAGACAGGAACAGTGTAATGGCCTTGCAGAGCTTATGAAAGAATACCAAGTCCTCAAAACTGCCATTGGTGGTGTGATTGAGAGCGCTGAACCTCTGCTGGACATCAGCTCTGTTCTGAAGGATCACGAGGAAACCAAGAAGTCTCTAAGCAAGGTCTGAGAGAAGTTATTACTTGTTCTTTTAAGACTTGTATCTCATCTCATTTTTTTTTTAATAATTTAACTTTTTATGATAGAAATCTGGTAGAAATAATTTTTCAGGGATTTTTTTTTTTTTTTTTTTTTTTTTACGTTATACTTTGTGTTGAGTTTACTTACAATGGTTTGCTTGTCTCTGCAGCATGAATCAGTGAAGGCGGAGATGACTGGCAAGCAACGTGAACTGGACCAGTTTTCTGGCAAAGGAAAGCAGCTGGTGGTGGAACTGAAGAAGATTCCCGAGTGTGACTGTCAAACGATAAAAAAGGATTTGGAGACCATGGTTGATCAGTGGCTGGATGTAAGTTTGGCTCGAAGAGTCTGTAAGCTGTTGAAGTCTTGACTGACGTGGTTTTGTTCTCATTTCAGCAACAGCAGTTGTGACTTTAGTCAATGTTTTGCTTGATGTCAAGACCAAAGAGCTTTAAAAATCTCTACCAACCTGGTGTAAAACATTTAAAAAAAACTTAAAATATGCAATGATTCTGTTTCAACCGATTACATCTGCAGATGTCCGAGCATATAGACGGCAACATCGTCCGCCTCAGCCAAAGTTTGGGATTGTGGGAAGATGTGCGTAAAATAAACGAGGAGGTTGAGAGCTGGACCAGCACCTGTGTGATTGAACTAAATGAAAGCCTGAGCAACTTCAACGACAGTCAGAAGGTGTCCACAAGGCTCGCGGTCTTGCAGGTACAGATTTTCAAGATCCTGGAAAGTTCGACTGATGTTTAGTTTAACTTCTGTTTGGTGGGTTAACGGTTGTGGTAATAGAGGAATGATCAAATACCTGATAAATACCTGATAAAATCGCTTTGCAAAAGTCCCTAAATGCATTTGTAAACATCAAGATACAAGACTGTAAAATAAAAAAAACACCTTAAAAAAGGATTTAATACTTGTTTTTCTCATCACAGGCAGAAATAAGAGAGAAAGAGGAGAAACTTGAAACCCTGGAAAGCAAAGTGTCAGAGCTGAAGAAGTGCTGTGAATGTCAGGAGAGGCCAGCTAAATTACAGGTTCTTCACATTATTGTGATCATATCTTCTGATCTTCTTAATTACTATTCTAAAATTTGCACAATAAAATCCATATGCCACACAAACACAAGTGTATGTTTTATTTATATCAGGTGCTGGAGAATGACCTACTGAAGAAGATCAGCACTGTTAAAAAGCTTCATGAGCAGGCCAGAGGAAACCTCATGGACTTCAGTTCTCAGCGAGCACAGCTGGAGGACTACATCTCACAGATGTCTGCGTGGCTGAAAAGCATGGAAGGGTCTTTGGCTTCTTCTTCAGCAAGCTCAAATCCTGAGGACATCTGCAGAGTGAAGGTGCAGCTTGAAAACCAGGGAAAACTGTAAACTTCTGTAAACATGAGGCATTCTTTGGCACAGATCAATCACAGGGCAGTGACTGGTTGGTGTTAGAGGCTGGAGGTCCTTTTCTTTTAGGAGACAGAGACGACCTTGTAAAGTAATGATCTTAAATACATTTTTGGATTTGTTTGATAGGATCTTCAAAAAGAGCTCCAAAATCAGCAGGGGAGTATTGATTCCACCAGGGAAAGCCTCAACAACCTGTGCAGAAAATACCCCTCTGAGGAGCTGGCTGGTTTGGGTTCTTCTCTCACCGACCTCATCAAGACTTATGAGTCTGTGAACCAGCTTTCTGCCAGGATGTTGACTTCACTGCAGAACTGCCTCCAGCAGCAGTTCAATGGTAAGATTTCTTAATGAATAATAGTGGAAATAGACTCCTTTTTAATAAGAATCCATCCATCCATCCATCATCCATCCATCATCCATCCATCCATCCATCCATCCATCCATCCATTTCCTGCTGCTTTTCTTGGACTGGGTCGCAGGGGCAGAGTCTCAGCAGACAGCCTTCCTCTCCCCAGCCACCACCTCTAACTCTAACAGGGAATATGATCTCCACTCAAACAAGGTATCATCTATTCAGTAAGTCCTGGGTCTAGTAAAAGACCTCCTTATGGGACAGATCTAAAACAGCACTTCTGGAGGGCATCTGACAGGAATCCTGACCAAATGTCCAAACTACCTTTTGCTGGTTTTCTTTTGATGTGAAAGTGAAGCAGGTTTTCTCTAAGGCCCTGCTGGATGAATGAGCACCTCCCTCTTTTCCCTCCCTCTGGATCCTTACAGAATATTGCAAAGGTGGCTGGTACACAGGAGGGTGACCCCATGTAGTCCTTTAGGTTCTGCTCAACTGGACCCCATGAGCAAAGATTCGAGCAAAAAGCCTGTGTGTGTCATAATATCCCTAATGTGGGTCAAGTATTTGGGTTCCTTGCCAAATGCATCACAGAGGCTACTTTGCCATGGGAGAATTTAACAACCCCAGGACCATCAGGCTACCCCCCTCCACCGCGATACGGGACGAGGATTCATGAGTCCATGTGCCGCATCATTGTGTCAGAGTAAAATCAGCTCGGCTATTTCCAGGGAGAAAATGTGTTCTGATCATTTGATTCAGTCTGGTTCTCTTCCATGCTTCAATTATCTTCTGCATCTTCAGACCTTGTGCAGGAATTCCACGTCTGGCTTTCAGAACAAAGGGAGATAGTGAAAGAATGTTCTGACCGATCAGGAGACACTCAAATTGTGGAACGCAAACTACAGAAACTAAAGGTAAATGCAAAAATGTCCACTTGGAAACGCTCAATGGAAAGTAGGTTTTGATGTTGGTAAAAGTATAGTCAGTAATTTGATTTTACTCCTATAAATGGTGAAATTAAGGAAAATAATGATTCGGTGAATGTGCTGCTGGAGTTAAAAATGTAAAACCTGTTAGGGTGCCATGGATCGTGTGGAGGAGGGTGAGCTTCGTCTCACTCAGGTCTGCGAGGAAGGAGAGAAGCTCCTTCTTCACCTTCCGAAAGCCAGCGCTGGGCAGGTCCAGCAGCACCTTTCCTCCATCCAGCAGGACTGGGACAGCTTTGTGGAGCAGTGCAGACAGAACCAGCAGATCCTGGAGGATAGTGCGGTCCTCGTAAAGGGGTGAGAAACGTGCATGAAATTGTTCTGTACTGGCAAGCCTGGCATTTATATGCAAAGCATTTTTAATCCCTTCTAGATTTGAGGGCCACCTTAAGAAGCTCAGGTGGTGGTTGGAAAACATGGAAAAGAGAATGACTTCCGATCTGCTTGAAGCCAAACAGCACGGTCCTGAAAAAGCTGTGCTTGAGCAAGTGGAGGAATACCAGCAGGATGTGCTCAAAGAAGGGTGAGTGATATGTGTTGTTTTATTTGTTCTGCCTGAATGTCTCTGCAAAGGATTCCTAATGATAACGATCCCTAATGACAGTTCTCAAACAATCATCAAGCTCAAAGTCATCTTATTCTCACGCAGGGATTCGTTTGAGCGCCTCTGTCAGGAGGGCCAGGCGCTGAACGAGGGCGGACGAGGTGACGGCAGCGAGACGCGAGTTTCAGCTCAGCTGCAGTCACAACACCAGGCGCTGCTGCGGCATGTGAAGGAGAGGCTGCGCAGCTGCCAGCTCACTTTACAGGAGCAACAAGCCTATGAAGAGACCCTGCAGGCTACCTGGGCCTGGCTTAATGCTGTCCAGGAGCGCTTGGCTTCACTCAACAGCACAGTTGGCAATAAAGAGACTCTGGAAAAAAGACTAGGTCTTGTACAGGTCAGTAAATGATGCAGGTTATGTGTTTGCACTGCTTTTTGCACATGTGCTGTGTCATACGAGTGCGCCCTGTGCTTTCCTGAAGGAAATCCTGCTAATGAAGGGTGAGGGTGAGGTGAAGCTCAACATGACAGTAGGAAAAGGAGAACAGGTCCTAAAGCACAACAGAATGGAGGGACAGGAGGCCATTTGTACACAGCTTCAGAGCCTGAAGGACGCTTGGGCCAATATGCTGATGACGGCTATGAGTTGCCACAGGTGAGAAACATTCTTCTCTTCTTCACTGTTAGAGAAAAGTAAAACAGAGAAGCCTGTTAACACTGGCACCATAGTTCATTAACCAGGAAAGCATTCATTTATTGGATTATCTGCAATACTATATTATTTATTAACACTATCTTATTATCCATAGTCGTCTGGAGTGGACGGTGTCACAGTGGGGCAGCTTCCAAGAAAATAAGAGCCAACTGCAGCAGTGGATCGAGTCAGTGGAGCAAGAGTTGGGGATGACTCTGCCTCAGCAGCCAGGCCTCAAGGAAAAGTCTGCCTTACTTGAGCGAGTAAGAGTCATTCAGGCTGATGTGGATGGTCATGCAGCGGCTCTGTCGCGTCTCACAGACAAAGCAGTGGAGATGCACGAAAAGACTGGTGACCAGACCTTTGGACCAGATTCAAGGGCGGAGCTCAACGCACATTTTGCTGATATCACAGCTGTTGTCAAGGTGATTTAATTCAGGCATATTAAAAAGTGCTTGATTATTTCATTAAACATGATTCATATGGGAAAAAGATGCAGGAAAGTGCACTAAAACATACACTTATGTATTTTTTATAACATCTGACATATTTGTGTTTGGGCAGTTCAGTCATTGGTTGAATGTATGTTGTCTTTCTTCGTGAAGGGCAAAGTACAGTCCATGCAGAACATCGTGTCTGAGCACGAGCAGTACCTTGATGCTGTGAGAGACTTCAACGACTGGCTGATTTCAGCCAAGGAGGAACTGCAGCGCTGGTCTGATCTCTCGGGAGACTCCGTCAACATCAAACGAAAGCTCTCCAAAGTGCAGGTACAAAAAGCAAAAAATGTCAAACATCATAAAAAGGTGTTTGAGGCTGTCCTGGTGGAAGATGTCTTTGTTTTTGTGATGTGTAAATAACATTTATTGATTCCTGTCATCATTAGATGTGTTTAATTAGGAGCTGACGTGATGATTTCATCTCAACTATCTAATCAAGCACTTATTGTGATTTGTACTTGAATCATAATTCAGCACATAAACTCACGCTTTTAAGTTTACCAGAACGGACAAGCCATGAAGAAACAAACCAACAGTCTCGATGAGCTACTAAAATCTGTCACAGTGTTGCTGTGTCATAAACTGAGGAGAGGTGACCCAAATGCTGGAAACTGACTCAGCAGGAATGCAAAGTCCTTTAATTGAAACAAAAACGCTGCACAGGCAGGAATCCAGAATAACTCCAAAAGCCACAACAAACAAGACAACACAAGAAAAACCTCCATAAGAAAATCTGAAGGGGTTTAATAGAGGCAGGATCGATGGGAACAGGGACCGGCAAACCTGGACTTAAGAAAAACAAAACAGGACCTAGATTAACAACATCGGAAAACTCCAGGAAACAGAAGAAGAAAAAAAAATCCCAACAAAAAAAACCCCAACAAAACCCCCCCCCCAACATTAACCATGACATGCTATTTATGTGGAGTTATAAATGGAAACAATATTAAGAAAAATTACTAGGTTAAATATATATACTTACAAAATTAGAGTATAATTTAAGATACTTGACACTTTGTTTTAAATAAATTACTTAGACTCTTGTTAGAACATGTGCTTGTTTGTTTGTTTTTTTTACATATTACATAAAGGTTTAAGATCTGGATGTGGGTCAAACACCAAACTTTAATCCCGAGCGATGCTGGTAACAGTCCAGGTGGCCCGAAGTGTTTTCACGTTGTTTTTGTCAGCCAGCAGGATCCTGTTGGTACTGTTGGTACCAGTACACGCATGCACATAAAAAGGGGAGAGACTAATTCCAGATTTACTGCAGCTGTGGTACAAAAGCCACTTCAGCTTTGTGACTCGCTCCACAAGGACTTTTAATTTCCTTTGCTATAATGTCGTACATGTGGCATTCTGAGCAAGTGTTTCAACCAATCTAAACTTTATTCTGGTTATTAGATTAAATCTACTCTGATATGTCTGCCACATTTTAGAAAAGATTTATGCTTTCAGTCACAGTCAAGAGACTTCTGTTTGCTTGAATAATTGGCATTAGGAGCCCCAAAAGCTAAAGAATATCATATTTGAGGTTGGTTCAAATTTGATTTTAATTTTATTGTCGTTCTTTCTTCTTTCCAGGAACTGTTAAACTCTAAACAACGAGGTAGAGAGAGGCTGAGCCGCGTTCAGAGATGTGGGGCAGTGGCGAGAGATTACACTGGCTCGGGGGGCTACGAGGCTCTGGAGCGGGAGGAGGCCACCCTCCTATCATCGTACGAGCAGTGGGAACGTGGGGCGCTGCAGACTCGTGCCAGTCTGGAGACTGCCCTCTCGCAGATATCCAGCTCCGAACAGGAGTTCAACACCCTGTCGGCACAGCTGGAGCAGGACCTGCAGGACTTCAGCGGTCAGCTGCAGGACTGGCGGCTTCAGTTGGGCCAAGCAGAGGGACAAAACGACGGAGAGGAAGCCGTTCAAGGCTGGCAGATAGCAAAGGCGAGTCTTAACTAGGTCTACTTCCACAAATAAGTCCTCATGTGTTGGTAACAACAGATTTTAGCATGTTAAATTCACATTTTTACTAATGTTTCTGTTTTACATGCAGGACACTTTGGAGGAACTTGTCAAAGCTGAAGCAACATCTGACAGTCTGAAAACACAACTCAACGATCTGTGTCGGTTTTCTAGAGACATGGGCTCACAGTCTGAGAGAGTGTCTGCTCTCATTAAGGATTACAACAGGTGAGGAAGTCCAAAATACCTCATTGAATCTGTAGGTAACGTATTTCAGACTAGAGTGAAACCTGTTTTTTTTTTCTGTTTCCCAGTCTGAGTCTCCAAGTTTCCAGGGAGTGCCAGAGCAAAGAAAAGCTGCTGGAGCAAGGATTTCGCTCAGCCTTCAGAGAGTTCCAGCAGTGGCTGGTTAACGCCAAGATCAACACAGCCAAGTGTTTCGATGAGCCACAAAATCTCAACGAGGCCTCCTCCAGTTTGCAGAAGATTCAGGTGCGTCACTTTGGCACCAATGTGGCCGAAAAACTGATTTCATAACTATTTGTTGGTAACAAGTAAGATTTTCTTCTTCAACGTGTTGTCTGTCCATTAGTATAAGACTAAGTAGATATAAATGAAGTCTTCTTACATAATCTCATATCTTTTTTCATCATTTGCTCAGGAATTTCTCAGTGACAAAGAGCAAGGGCAGTCTAAGCTGAACGCTGTGGTTGTGAACGGTGAGCGCGTCTGTGGCACCGCAACTAAAGATAAAACCGATGCAGTTCGGACGAAGATGAACACGGCGAAAGAAGATTGGAAAAACATTATGTCCAGTCTGCACAACAGAGAGACAAGCCTGCAAGTAAGTTCTCTAAAACCAGAAGCGTTTAAAGTGAGGGTGAGCGTTTAAATGTGATTTTATTGTCACGTTCAGTGAACGTCTCCTCACTATCTGCTCCCTGCCAGTCCTGTTTGGTTGATGTTTTTTTATTTCATCAGTAGATGTTTTAACGTGTAGAAATCGCATACCCTGCCTTTATTGAGTTTCATTTCAAAGAACCGTGTCAACTGTCTTCTTTTTATTTCAGAACCTTCTTTCTCAGATGAAGGATTTCGAGGCGAGTGCAGACCCTCTTCAGGAGTGGCTGAATGCCACAGAGCTAGCTGTGCAGGAGAGCAGCACAAGACTTCACGATCTCACAGCCAAGAAGCTGGAGCTTCACAAGCTGCAGGTACTGATGTCCAAAAATCCACCAGGCTCCGAGCACCCCCCGAAATCATGCTCACATGCCGAAAATCACTGTGTCTGAGTGTGAACTGGACCAGCTCTTTTATTTGCATTATCGTTCCAGCACTTCGATGTCGGCCTCACACCAGCAGTGTGCGCTGCCCACCGTGTGGAGAATATGATTAGTTTTATTTAGCCTTTATGTGCCAGATAAGAGAATTCAAACCAGCTGATTGATGTACAAATCCCTGCAGCCTCGTGAGCCTTGAATTTCAGTAAAAGTTCAGCAGTTCCTTTGTGCCGCTTCAAAGGAGACCATTTATTTGGGTGGCTGACGCCACTAAAAAGTCAAAAACACACATATAAGACAAGCCTGTGACACGGTTTTGGGCAACTTTGGTTTGAGAATTTTCCCTTCAGCGAGCCAGAGCTGTAGGTAACTGTGACATCACAGACCCAGATCAGACCCACAAAGAAGGTGGTAGAAGCTCCTCCAACCCCTAAAATCAGCTGATATGAATACAAGACATGTTTGCGAGGGAATGTTTTTTCTGTTTCTCTGTGGCGTTTCAGGGCTTATCAGACATTTCAGAAAGGCCTCAGGGCGTTGTAGGAACTTGTGACAAAAGGTCATCTATATCTCCTTTAATAGTCATTACTTAAAACGCTGTTTTGGCAGGAGATCCCATCAGAATAGTCAGAGGGGTGAATGCATTCGTGCAGCTGTAACACAGCGGTTCTGCAGCACTCGTCATGCTGCTGATGTGAGGCCGACTTCTGAAGATTTCTCATCGCTAAGGCTTCACGTAGGATCTGCTTAGTGCTTCTGCTAACTGCCAGTACTTCCTGCTGCTCTGTCCGTTTAACAGTATAAAAAATATGAATTTGTAGTCGCTGTTAGACAAGATGCTGTAAGAACACATGCACCTTTTATAAACACGTGGCTAGTTCCTGACACCTTCACTGCCTGTCATGATAAACAACTTTCCTGAAAGCAACACTGTTCTGACGTCTTCATCTCTTCCTGTCGTGTCCCACATCTCTAACGGCGCTGTTTAACTGTCGTATATATGTGTGTGTCAGCTTGCATGCCTCTTTGATAAACTGCTTGTGCTCTTCCAGTCTGTGCTTGAGGATTTAGCCTCTCGTGAGGCTCAGCTGAACAGGCTGAAAGAGAAGGCCCAGCTGTTGTGGGACGAACACTCAGCCGGCAAGGGTTTTGTGCACCGCGTTTCGCAGCTCTCTGCTCAGTACCTAGCTCTAACCAACCTGACCAAGGTAAAGTAATGGCCAAACTAACGCTGTGCACTTAGGCTTATGTGGGGGTGGGGCTGGAGACAGAGGCTCTAGACTGGATGGAGCTCCAACTTAACACCTTTTACAGATCAAATATAGTCAAGGTACTAACCCAACATAATTACTGACTAATTTCTGTCTTTTGTAATTTATAGACATGGAGCTCATACAAACTAATTACCTTAATGTGTTTTGTAAGAAATTCATTAGACTTTGGTAAATTTGCATGCACAGATCAGGTTATACCTAGTGTGGCTTTTGCCTCTAGCATGTAAAATGGTGATCTTCTGAACGTATTCTTCCTTTTAATTCTGCAGGAGAAGGCGTCCCGGATTGACCGGATTGTGACTGAGCACCACCTTTTCTCCCAAGGGTTAAAGGAGCTGCAGAACTGGGTGGCTGACACCAGCCACATGCTGCAGACGTACTGTGCACCCACCGCTGACAAAAATGTTCTGGATAGCAGGATGATCAAGCTGGAGGTACTGAAAATCGCTCTTGAGTTTTCAAAGTACTGTGGTGAATACCAAATATTGGATTGTGGTGAATGCATCTTTGTGATTCTTGCGCCAGGCTTTGCTGACTGCTCGTCAGGAGAAAGAGATCCAGCTGAAGATGCTGATCACAAGAGGAGAGTCAGTTCAGAGAAACACTTCAGCTGAAGGAGTGCCTGCCATCCAAAAGCAAATACAGGAACTGAAAGACTCCTGGGATGCCCTGCACTCTGCCTCTATTCTCTGCAAAAGGTTTTACTCTTCAAAACAGTTGACACTTAACCACTTCATATCAGAGCTTCATAGCAAGCATAAGGTGGAAACCCCGCATTTAACACACGGATCTGGAGTGTCGCCTGTCCTTTTTACATAGTTTGAGGGTGGCGTGTTGAGCTGGCCCCGCGAATGACTCTGCTTGGAGGGTAGAGTGAATCGCGGGTCAGGTCTAATGTAAACAGAGCTAACACAGGGTGGCGAGTCGTGGGAGGGATTAGTTGATTACGTAACCTGAGTACAACCAATCAGGGTTGTACTCAGCCCATCAGGGTTGTACTCAGGTGTACTAAGGAAACAGCTGATGAGAGTAACGACAGCAGGAGGTGCCAGATATTTGCAAGATGAGTAACTAGGGAGACGGGAGGTCCGCGAGCTACTCAGAGCCAAGGACGCCATAAACCGGCGTATGTTCGGAACCATAAAAGATGGTCCATTGTTTAAACAACTGGCCACAAAAATTACAAAGCGGGGCTTTGCAGAAGCGAAACCCAGCAGAAAAAAACGCTCATCCCAATGTTCAATCATCCTCACTTTGAAAATGACATCTGTCTGATGACATATTTCATCCTACTCATGTAGGATAACACGTAATTCTACACCCCACACATCTTACTTTTTGTTACACAGATATCGCCTCCCGACTCGCCTTCCCTCCCCTCAACTCACCTTCAGGCATGGGGTGGCAAATAACACGCTTTGTGTTTATATTGTTAAACACGCATTCAGCAACTAAAATGTCGATAGTTCCATAAAAATGGAAAGCGTACATTTCATGAAACTACAGACGCTTCTGTTTTTTGTTTCCTCCTTTTACTTTAGTTATAACCATAATAACCATTGACTGATATTGTCTTTAATCTTTAAAATCAACAGTCAGCTGGAAGGTTCACTGTCTCAGTGGACCAGTTACCAGGAGGACGTCCGCCAGTTTGTGGCCTGGATTGAGCGCATAGAGGAATGCCTGGAATCCACTGACAAACAATGTCCAGAGATGAGAGACAAAACCGCCAATCTGAGCAAAGCAAAGGTACCGCTCAACTACACCAAACTGTTCTATTCTATTCTATTCTATTCTATTCTATTCTATTCTATTCTATTCTATTCTATTCTATTCTATTCTAGTCTAGTCTAGTCTAGTCTAGTCTAGTCTAGTCTAGTTTATTATGTTCTAGTCTCGTGTAATTCTATCTAGTCCTTTTTAGTCTAATCTAGTGTAGCCTGAGAATTACACAACGTGTCTTGTACAAGTAATGCAACAATCCTAATGTACATTGACTGACGACGTATGCAATTAGAAACGAAAAATAAAACAATGCAGATCAGTAAAAATGGAACAATCATAGTTAATGTTGTAATGGCACCCTGATGGTAGTAACCCTAACCCTGATGGTAATAATCCAAACCCTGATGGTAGTAACCCTAACCCTGAGGGTAGTAACCCTAACTGATGGTAGTAACTCTAACCCTGGGGGTAGTAACCCTAACCCTGAGGGTAGTAACCCTAACCCTGATGGTAGTAACCCTAACCCTGATGGTAATAAACCTAACCCTGATGGTAGTAACCCTAACCCTGATGGTAGTAACCCTAACCCTGAGGGTAGTAACCCTAACTGATGGTAGTAACCCTAACCCTGAGGGTAGTAACCCTAACCCTGAGGGTAGTAACCCTAACCCTGATGGTAGTAACCCTAACCCTGATGGTAATAAACCTAACCCTGATGGTAATAACCCTAACCCTGATGGTAGTAACCCTAACCCTGAGGGTAGTAACCCTAACTGATGGTAGTAACTCTAACCCTGGGGGTAGTAACTCTAACCCTGGGGGTAGTAACCCTAACCCTGATGGTAGTAACCCTAACCCTGATGGTAATAAACCTAACCCTGATGGTAGTAACCCTAACCCTGATGGTAGTAACCCTAACCCTGAGGGTAGTAACCCTAACTGATGGTAGTAACTCTAACCCTGGGGGTAGTAACCCTAACCCTGAGGGTAGTAACCCTAACCCTGATGGTAGTAACCCTAACCCTGATGGTAATAAACCTAACCCTGATGGTAATAACCCTAACCCTGATGGTAGTAACCCTAACCCTGAGGGTAGTAACCCTAACTGATGGTAGTAACTCTAACCCTGGGGGTAGTAACTCTAACCCTGGGGGTAGTAACCCTAACCCTGATGGTAGTAACCCTAACCCTGATGGTAATAACCCGAACCCTGATGGTAGTAACCCGAACCCTGATGGTAGTAACCCTAACCCTGAGGGTAGTAACCCTAACTGAGGGTAGTAACCCTAACTCTGAGGGTAGTAACCCTAACCCTGATGGTAGTAACCCTAACCCTGATGGTAGTAACCCTAACTCTGAGGGTAGTAACCCTAACCCTGATGGTAGTAACCCGAACCCTGATGGTAGTAACCCTAACCCTGAGGGTAGTAACCCTAACTGAGGGTAGTAACCCTAACTCTGAGGGTAGTAACCCTAACCCTGATGGTAGTAACCCTAACCCTGATGGTAGTAACCCTAACCCTGATGGTAGTAACCCTAACTCTGAGGGTAGTAACCCTAACCCTGATGGTAGTAACCCTAACTCTGAGGGTAGTAACCCTAACCCTGATGTTAGTAACCCTAACTCTGATGGTAGTAACCCTAACTCTGAGGGTAGTAACCCTAACTGATGGTAGTAACCCTAACTCTGAGGGTAGTAACCCTAACTCTGAGGGTAGTAACCCTAACCCTGATGGTAGTAACCCTAACTGATGGTAATAACTCTAACCCTGAGGGTAGTAACCCTAACTCTGAGGGTAGTAACCCTAACTGATGGTAGTAACCCTAACTGATGGTAATAACTCTAACCCTGAGGGTAGTAACCCTAACTCTGAGGGTAGTAACCCTAACTGATGGTAATAACTCTAACCCTGAGGGTAGTAACCCTAACTGATGGTAGTAACCCTAACTCTGATGGTAATATAATAGGTGCAGTTTTGCTGCATTATATAATTCACATTCGAGCAGAAATAAACCTGTAATCAAGATGTTTTTATTTTAACTCTTTAAAGCCTGTTATATGAATATATTATTTTATTCAAAGTGCTTATTATATTTTGAAATTAAAAACACTCCACTTTTTCTTTAGTAAATTCAAATTGAAGTTATAAAATTAAGTTATTTTATGTATTTTATATATTTTATTTTACCTTTTAACATTTTTTTCTTTCTGATAATGGGAGTGGTGCAGCGGTCTCAAATAAACAAACTTTGTCGCTCCAGTTTAGCTCTAAACCAGCATGCTGTTGGTTTACATGTTCAAAAGCACCATCATCATTGTGATGCATTTATAAACCCCACAGAAATTGGTAAATTTTAGGTTTAAGTAGATCTCAGACTGAACAGTTGAGGCTGCATGTGGCTTGTAAGCCCAACAATGAGTTGCTTTTGCCCCAGTAAAATATACAGAAATTTTACCAACGTTCATCAATGATTAAATTTTCCCTGTTGTTTCAGTTACTGCATGAGGAAGTGCTCAGCCACAACAGCCTGCTGGACACCATCACTGCAAAGAGTGCAGGAATCACTGAGAATTACGTAACTCAGCTGGAGATCCAAGAACTTCAGGAGCATTACAACACCGTCAAGGACAATGCTTTGGTAACGAGCAATCATAACGAACAATAATACAGTCTGTAAAATGTGGAGTTGTAGTTTGTTGATGTCGTGATGTATACTGAGAGCAATAAAGAGCAAATTTAAGCACAAGAGTAAATATATCTATTTAATGGTTGCATGTCGATCGAGATGTCAAAGTGACCTCTGCGATCAGGAGCAATTCTGTATTTTCACTGTGTGCTTCCTCAGAGGGCAGTTGGCAGAGCAGAGGAGTTGGTGAAAGCCCACCAGGAGTACCAGCGAGGCCTTCGTGCATTTGAGGACTGGCTGGAACAGGAACAAGAGAAGCTTGGCTGCTACACCCAACTGGAGGGAGATGTTGATATGCTGGAGGAGACTCTCCAAAAGCTGCAGGTCTGAAAATAAAAGACACTGCATCGCAACAAATTCTCTTCCACTGGTAAATTATATAAAATACTGAAGAGACTACAGTCAGGTGTATGCAATTACAGGAACTGCAGCTGCATTGCACAGAGGGCCAGGCTTTACTCAACACCTTGCTGGTGAGTCGAGAGCTGGTGGTTCCATCGGGTGTGCCTCAGATAGAGGACAGAGGCCTGGAAACGCTTCAGCAGGAGTGGAGGCTCTACCAGGCTCGGCTGGCCGACACTCGCGCTCAGCTCAACAGCGCACTGGCCAAACTCCGGCAGATGGAGCAGAAGTTCCAGCGTCTGGACAGCTGGCTGAAAGTCATGGAGACCAAAGCGCAGCTGCGAGGTCATCGGCGTTCGGACCGAGCCACTAAAGATGCACAACTACAGATGATAAAGGTTTGTGTAAAAAAGGGTACATCAAGGAAATCCTTTGCATTTAGTACTTTTGTATGCTTATTCTGTAGTGAAACAGTTCATTACAATACAGTGTTTTTGACGGACACTAAGTTCCTGCTGTGCCAGCTTATGCCCTGATTTTGACAACAATCCTTCTTCTATTAGAGCTGGCAGGAGGAGGTGCTTGTTTACCAAGAAGAAATGGAGGGCCTCACTCTGTTGGCTCAGCAGGTTCTGGATGAGACACATATCAGCAGCCGCATAAGTACCAGAGCCACACGGATCACAGCCCGCTACCATGCCCTGCTCCTGCATTTACTGGTAACATCATCTGGAACACAATCTGAAAGTTGCACGTGACTGATCATGCATATTAAACCTTTTACACTTTAACGCGATGGGTTGCTTTATATGGATTAAATGAGAGAGGTCAAAATAATTTCTGCATGTCTGTACTTTGATAGAGATGGTATCTCTGTAGGTACGTGGTGTCTCCGTCTCCTTATGTCCCTTTATGTTGCAGGAGACGATCAAACAGCTCCAGCAGGAGGTATCTTGCATTGAAGAAGCACAGTCTGTCTTCACCACCTTCTCAGACTGGCTCAACACAACTCAGAATAACTTCAGCACCGTGGCTATTAGCGTTGATATAGTGGACCGCTTTGCCATGGAAAGAAAAATGAAGAAGCTGGAGGTATATTTCATAGTGCACTGCTTTTTAAATGTGTCTTGTAAAGACAGTTCATAGATCAAACCAGCAATAAAGTTGAATGCATCAGTCTGCTCTTAGTGGAACACTTGTGAATTATGATAATTTGTTGTTATTTTAGGCTCTTCAGGCTGACATGGAGCAGGGCCACGTTTACCTGAAGACAATGAGGGAGAAGACGGAGCGTGCCATGGCATTCCTGGAGGAGCGAGAAGCAGATCAACTGAAGGAAGAGGTGGACACTCGGCTCTCCCAGATGGAGGAGTTGATGGCAGGTCTGCGGACAGAACATAGCTCCCTTGAAAAATGCATCTCACTCTCCAAAGACTTTATGGATAAATACAAGGCCCAGGCACAATGGGTGCTGGAGACCAAGAACCTTTTAGCCTCAAGTGTGGAGCCTAAAGCTGAACTTTATCAGAAGAAGGCTCAGCTGGCAAAGTACAAGGTACGTTGAAATGTGTAAATTATTTTTGTATTAAAAACGAAGATATCCGAGTAAGACAACCATTTGTTTTAATCTATAATGTTTTGGTCCCTTGTCCTCTGTGCAGACCATCCAACAAACGGTACAGTCTCATGAATCAACATTGAAGTGTATCATTGAGAAAGGAGAAGCCCTCCTTGACGTAATTAGCGATGCCACAGTCAGTGAAAATATGAAAAGGTTACAGGCTGACTACCAAGACCTCTGTTTGGCAGCAAAGGTGAGTCAGCTGTTTCTGCTGTGATTTAAGGCAGGCAGGTTTATTTGTAGAGCACATTTCATGTACAAGATGATTCAAGGTGCTTCACATAAAAACATTAGTGTTAAAAAATAAAATAGCTTCAAAGCAGCATAAAAAAATAAAAGTTAAAAAAGAATCAAACAGATGAAACGGAAGACATTAAAGTTGCAGTGCATTGTGGGAGAAATGCTGCAGTAAATAAAAAGGTTTTCAACTTCGATTTAAAGCAAGTAAGACTTTTAGCAGCTCTGATGCATTCTGGGAGTTTGTTCCACAGGTGAGGAGCATAAAAGCTGAACGCCGCCTCACCGTGTTTGGTTCTAACGCTGGGTACAGAAAGTGGGCGTGGCCCTGACAAGCCAAGGGTTCTGGTTGGTTCTTAATGGACCAGATCAGAGATGTATTTTGGTCCGAGACCAGAGATTCAGAGATTTATAAACCAACAGCAGGATTTTAACATCTGTTCTGTGACAGACAGGAAGCCTGTGTAAAGATCTAAGACCTGGAGTTATGTGGTCCAGTCTCTAAATGAGGACTCGAGTAGCTGCGTTCTGGACTGACTGCAGCTGTTTGATGGATGTTTTAGGGAGAGCAGTGGGAACAGTGTTACTGTAGTCCAGTCTACTGAAGATAAAAGCCTGGACAGGTTTCTCTAAGTCCTGCTGAGACACCAGTCCTTTAATCCTCCAGATGTTCTTTAGGTGATAACAGGGTGGCTTCTTACTGTCTTAATGTGGCTGTTAAAGTTCAGGTCTGGGTCCAGAACCAGTCCCAGATTTCTGGTTTGGCTCTTGGTTTTTAACTTTACTGCTTGAAGCCGAGTGCTGACTTTTAATATTTCTTCCTTTCCTGAAAACACTATTATTTCTGTTTGTCTTCATATAAATTAAGAACATTTTTCCACATCCAATCTTTAATTTGACTGATGCATTTAATCAATGTTTGAAAGGCATTAGTCTCTCAGTGAAATAGTTATATAGGTTTGTGTGTTTTCTGCATAGTTATGGTAATACTTGTTTTTTTTTTTCATAATTTGAGCAATTGGGAGCATATAGATGTTAAACAACAGAGACCCCAGAATTGAACCTTGAGGAACTCCATCCATCCATTATCTATACCCGCTTTATCCGCTTCCGGGTCACGGGGGTCTGTCGAGAGCCTATCCCGACGCATAGTAGGCCTGGACAGGTCGCCAGTCTGTCGCAGGGCCACCTTGAGGAACTCCACATGTTATTTTTGTTAGCTCTGATTCTGTAGTTACCTAAAGACACAAAATAGTCCCTGTGTTTTAGATAGGCAAGGGCCAAATAAGGGCCAGATTATTATTTCCTGTTTTGACACAAGTGAATGGGAGTATCTTGTTTTTTTCACATGAATGAATGATAAGTACATTTTTTTCCACAGACACATGTCCAAAACTTAGTGGAGTGGGTGAAAGAACACGAGGACTACAACAGTGAGCTGCAGGAAGTTGAAAAATGGCTGTTGCAGATGTCCAGCCGGCTGGTGACCTCGGACTCTATGCAGACCAGCAGCATGGAGTCGGCTACTCAGCAACTTGCCCGACACAAGGTGAACGCTGTTTCACATCAAATAAGTACTTTTTAGCTTTGTGAAGTATTCAGCACCATTTTGGTAAAATAGCTTTTAAGAGTGTTGACTCACTTAACAGTAATAACCGTTAAACCAATTCATTTCTAACATTCAAGCCAGCCATGTGTGTTGCACCCAGTCTAAGTGTTTTGGTTTGCCATTGTTTTCAGGCCATTATGGAAGAAATAGCCAGTTTTGAGGATCGTCTCACCAGCTTGAAGCAGAAAGGAGAAGGTCTTGTTGCCAGCTGTGCGGACCAAGTTCAAGTTAAGATCAGTCAGCAAGTCCAAGCTCACCAGCAGGGGACCAGAGACAGCTACTCTGCTATTTGCAGCACTGCTCAACGTGTGAGTTACAGGACACATCGTGGTCTTTTCTGTTTGTCTGAAAGCCTTCAAGAGAAGATTTTTTTCCCCTCCCCGAACTGCTGAAGATTGAATTTGTCTTGTTGAACAGGTATATCAGAGTCTGGACCGGGAGCTGCAGAAACATGTTAGTCATCAGGACACTCTTCAGCAGTGTCAAACCTGGCTGTCCACCGTCCAGGAGGAGCTGCAGCTCAATGATCAGGAACCATCTGGTCTGCAGGAGGCGCTGAAGCAGGTATTCAACCCTGCAAAGTTTCTCCTGGATTTGAAATCTGCTTCAGTTATTTATCACTTATTTATTCAGTTACATATCTTATGGTTTCATTTTGATCAATTACTATTGCACACACAGGTGAAGCACTACAGAGCTCTGCAGGAGCAGGCTAGCACCTACCTGGACCTGGTGTGTTCTGTTTGTGACCTGTCTGACGATGCTGTGAGAGTCGCAGCTGCTGAGGTCCAGCAGATCAAACTCACAGTCAGTATCATTTTAACCTCCTTTATGTAACATTAAAGACCAGTTTACAGCTCATATGATTTATGTAACAAACACAAAATACACAAGTGTTTAATTTGCAACTATTCACAAAATTTGTGTAATAAGGTGTTTTAGAGCAAGTACAATAAAAGTAAGATATACAGTGCAATTGCAGCAGTTACAGCAGTAAATATGTGAATGAATAATATGTTAAGACAGAAGATTAAAGTTTTGGTTTATGTGCTGGAGCAGATAGAAGAAAGGATGTCCAGTGCACAGGAGCTTTCAGAGGGATGGAGAGAGATCAAGGATCAGAAACAAGATCTTACGAGCTTGTTCCAGGACATGGAGCAGCAGCTTCTCAGTCTCTCCAGACGACCGGCAGAGCTGGAGACAAAGATCGCTCAAAACATGCTGTTACAAGCCAAAGTGGGTACCACCATCACGTCAGTTACTGCCATCACTATAATTACCGTGTACATTTTCTTTGCATTAATTATGTTAACTGCTGTGTAGTCCAGCATGTTGGACCGGGTTATGAAAGCATTTAAAAGGCAGATTAGTTCATTGTTTGGGAATATTTAGGCATATGTTCCTTGTTGCTCAGGAATGCTGCCAGCACCTGCAGTCTAAACAGAGTATCCTCACCAAGATGACGGAGACTGTGAGCAGGCTGACCGGTGGCCAGGACTCTCCAGAACATGCAGACCTTGACCGTCTAAATCACTCCTGGCGTGAGCTTTGTCAGCAGGCTGACAAGCTGCAGAGCCAGAGAGAGGAGGACCTGCAAAGATCTAAAGAGTACCACGTCTGCATCGCTGCCGTGGAGGGTCTGTTTGAACAGGTGTCCAAAGTGTGGGACAATCTGGCCAGGTGCGTTTGTACACAAAGTTTAAATCAGAATCAGTGAGAGTCTGTATACTTGTCTTGAAGATTACAAATGAATTAAAACTACTGCACCTTTTGATCTGTTATTTGCGCCGCACAGAACGGATGCTGAAAGTTCATCTCAGCATTTGGAGGCGTTGCGGAAACTTGCGGTTACTCTGGAAGAACAGAAAGGTGCCCTCGACGAGCTCAAGGAGCAGAAACAGAAAGTCATTCAGCATTTGAACTTGGATGACAAGGAGCTGGTAAAAGAGCAAATCAGCCACTTCGAGCAGCGATGGTCTCAGATGCAAAGCTTAGTTGAAAGAAAAATCCAGGACTCAGTGGTGACCCTAGAGGAAATGAGTCAGGTGGAGGCTCGTCTGAGAGAGGCTCGGGACTGGGCAGAGGAGCAGCAGCCTGCTCTGTCCGAGGCCATGAAGATGAGCCCCCCTCCCGAGCTGGCTCAGAGCTTCCTGTTTGATCACCTGAGCATCTGCAGTGAGCTAGAGGCGAAGCAGCTCCTCCTGGGTCAGGCCATGACTGACGCTGACAGGGTGCTGGCCCGGCTGGGTCTCAGCGAAAGGCAACATCTGCAACGGCTGATTTCCGACACGCAGTCCGAGGTGGAATCTCTGAGTGTGAAAGTGGTGCAGCGGAGAAAACATCTCAGCAAGGCCTTCACAGAGAGAACACAGTTCCTGATGGCCGTTGGTCAGTCCATTTCCTGGGTTCAGCAGAATGAGAAGAAGGCTCAGGCAGAGGAGTACACTGCTCTGCTGCCCGACGATCTCGCCAAGCAGGTACGAACATGCAGGAACATCCAAAGCAGTCTGAAAGCGTATCAGAGCGAGCTGACGTCCCTGTGGTCTCAGGGGAGGGACCTGATGAGGGATGCCAGCGAGGAAGAAAGGAATGAGATTCTCACAAAGTTGCAGGAGTTGCAAAATATCTTTGACAGAACACTGCACAGATGTGGCCAGAAACTTCAGGAGCTTGAAAAGGTTCTTGTTTCAAGGAAGTATTTTAAGACTGATTTAGAGAAGATATGCCAGTGGATAAAACAAGCTGATATTGTTACCTTCCCTGAAATAAATCTGATGGTGGGAGACGGCGAGCTGGAGGCACAGTTGCTGAAGTATCAACAGATAATTGAGCAGGCCATCGAGTACGAGAATCTTCTTCTAATTGTACAAAGAGCCGGCCAGGAAATATTGCCCACCCTGAACGAAGTAGACCACTGCTATTTAGATGAAAAACTTAACACCCTTCCGCAGCAGTACAACAGCATACTGGCGCTCGCAAAGGAGAAACGGGAGAAAATCCAGCAGGCCATTCTTACCAGGAACGAGTACACGTCCTTCATAGATGTCACTCACAAGGCGCTGAAAGAACTTGAGGAGCAGTTCAATAATCTCGAGACACAGCCTGTAGGCCTGCAGACAGAGGAGGTCGTCAGTCTGCAGAGTGATTACAAAGCAATTCAGGCGGATCTGAGCAACCTGGGTCTAGCTGTGAGTGAACTGAACCAGAAGAAGGAAGGATTTCGCAGCACTGGGCAGCCGTGGCGCCCTGAGGAAATGACCCAGCTTGTGAGTTTGTACAATGGACTGAAGAGGTTGGTAGAACAGAAAGTAGAGCATCTGGATGAAACCTTGGAGTCTTTTGAGGACCACAAGGCAATGGCGATGCAGATGGACTCTGAGTTAAAAGCCACTAAAGAGCAGCTGGTTAAAGTGAATGCAGAGACCCAGTCAGCTGAGGAGAGGCTGAAGAACTACCACGCTCTAGCTGGAAGTCTCCAGAGCGCCAACTCTCACTTGTCCAGGCTCATGGAGCAGATGGACACGCTCGCCCCTCGCGTGGACCGAGCAGCTCACGATGCCTCAAAAGAACAAGTGGTTCTGTGGCAAGAGGAGCTCCGGTCCCTACAGGCAGCAGTGGGGGAGCTGATTGAGGAGTGTGAGAACAGATTCATCCAAAGTAAAGACTTTGAGACGGAGATGGAGAAAACCCTGGACTGGCTGCAGCAGATCAGGGATGAACTAAACTGTGCTGTGATTGTGGACGTCAGAGTGGAGAAGGTGCAGGAGGAGATCAGGAAGCAGCAAATCATGCAAGAAGAAGTGCAGTCCAGACTGAGGATTGTGGCGGCACTCAGCAGCATGGAAAAGCAGGAGTACATCAGCGCCAATGAGCTTGTCCCTGTGCACCTGGACACGAGACTGGAGGAGATGGCAAAGCTGCAGGCTGACGTTCAGAAAGCACTAACTGGCAAGCAGGTAGGGTCAACCTCATACTTCATATTCTGTCTTGTCAGATCATTTGTTAATACACATTTATTATTGTTATTTCAAGTCTGCAACATGTTCCAAACAAGTTGGAACAGTAAAGCTTTTTCTGCTCTGGCGTTTTTGTTTTTATCACACTCTTCCTGCAAAAACACTACATTGCCAAAAGTATTCGCTCACCCGTCCAAATAATCGGAATCAGGTGTTCCGGTCACTTCAGTGGCCACAGGTGTATAAAATCAAGCCCCATGCAGACTGTTTTTACAACCATGTGTGAAAGAATGTGTCGCTCTCCGGAGCTCAGTAAGGAATCCACCTGTGCAACAAATCCAGTCGTGAATCGTCCTCACTCCTAAATATTCCACAGTCAACTGTCAGGTGTATTATAAGAACATGGAAGTGTTTGGGAACGACAACAACTCAGCCACGAAGTGGTAGGTGGATGCTGAGGCGCATAGTGGGAAGAGATCTCCAACTTTCTGCAGAGTCAATCACTACAGACCTCCAAACTTCATGTGGCCTTCAGATTAGTTCAAGAACAGTGTTCAGAGAGCTTCATGGATGGGTTTCCATTTCCGAGCATCTGCATCCAAGCCAGACAGCTGCTTTTGGATTGAGTTGTATGATTGAAATCCAAATGTCATGAAACTGACAATAGATTTTGTGTTAAGATAACTCTGGACGAAGCGCTGGTGCTGTGCCAGAAGTACCACTTCAGGATGCAGTCAGCCTGTGAATGGTTGGAGGATGCAGTGTCATTCCTTCAGCAAGCCAACCTGGGAGTGGATGTGGAGAACTACGAGGAGTGTCTCCGGCAGCAAGCAGGCATCATGGCCACGGAGCAGGAGTTCCTCATCCACCTGGAGGAACTGCAGGCCCTGCTTCCTCAGCTGGAGACCCTGGTCAATCCCACAGCTAAGGAGCAGCTGCGGGTGAGTGTGGAGTCAGCTAAACACCGAGGCGTGGAGGTGCGAGATCAGCTGCAGTGTCACCAGGATGTTCTACACAGGTAAGAGGGATGAGCCACTTGATGGCGATGCTTTCATTTCATCTCCAATTTTATAAAATATTCCTTTATGTTTTGCAGTTGTGTGGCCCAGTGGAAGCAGTTCCAGGACGCCAGGCAGACTGTCATTGAGCTCATGAATGAAGCTGAAAAGAAGCTCACTGAATTTTCTACGGCGAAGGCGGCCACAAGCCAAGAGGCTGAAGAGAAGCTACGCAGTCACCGGGTACAAGGAGACGAACACCGTGTTCTGCTTTATGCTGTTTCCTCATGTAGCTGCAAGGCTGATTCTGTGGTCGCTTATTAATCATCACTTGCTTTTCAGTCTCTCGTGTCGCTCGTGAACGGTTTCCAAGAAAAGCTGAGCGGCTTGGAGGAGCAGGCGGCTCAGCTGGAATTGGTGGGGAGCGATGCCAGCAAGGCCACCATCAGTCGCTCCATGACCACGGTGTGGCAGCGATGGACCCGACTCCGCAGCGTGGCACGAGGACAGGAGCGAGTCCTCGAGGACACGGCGCAGGAATGGAGGACTTTCAGAGAGAAGGTACACTGGCAGCTAATGGATAGAAATGATTAGATTAAACAAATGCCGCTCTGCAGTTATTTAATTTAATTTTTTTGTTCAGATGGTGAAGGTCAGAGCTGTCTCTGATGAACTCCAAAGTCGATTCCCTGACAGTGCTGTGGAAAAGGCTTCCAAAGCCACTTTGCAGTCTCTGTTAGACCAGCATGACTTGCTCAGCCAAGACCTGGAGCGGGAGCTCTCCTCCCTTGCACTTTTGCGTCAGTATGCACTCAGTCTGCTGCACGATGTGGAAGTGCCTTCACCAACCAATGATCAAGAGGAGCTGCCCAGCCTGAAGGAGATAAGGGCTGTCCAAGACCAAATGGAAAGGTAGGAGGCAGAACTGCTCAAGATGGTGATTTAAAGATTTAAGATAAAACCGTTTTTCCGTTTGCCTCCAGCCTCTTGACACAGTCCCGGACCAAGCGGGCTCAGACGGCTCAGGAACTGCGGGAAAGAGAAGATGTGGAAAAGGAGCTGAGCGTGGTGAAAGCCTGGATCCAGGAGACCAGGGAGCTACTCCTCAACCCCACACCAGATATCGATTCGCTGTTGCAGGAGCTTGAGGTATATAGTCCGTCTAAAAGGAAAAACATTTCTTTTGTTAATATATTTACAAGGTTATTGTGACATGCACGTCAACGGTGGACTGAAATGTGCAGGATGTGCATGAAGGCTTCTGTATTCTTGCTGTGTTTAGATTGTACACGGAGATGTGATCACTTACCGTCAGAATGTGGATAAATTGGCTGAGCAGCAGCAGAGCAAGTACCTGGACCTGTACACGATACTCCCCTCTGAAATCTCCATGCAGCTCGCTGAGGTCTCGCTCGCACTGGGTGCCATTGAGGATCAGGTATGTCAGGGTTTATCTCAGGAGCTGATTCGGAAGAACGTTTTCGTCAGCTTGGTTTGTAGCAGAGGTCCTGTAGGCCAACGAGTTACTTTGCAGTTTTCACCATTTTCCCGTCGATGTTCCAGGTTCTCTCAAAAGAGAGAGAAAATCAGAAAACCAGAGAAATAAAGGAAGACTTCAGCTCCAGAGTCCACGACATGTCAGAGAAGCTGAAGGCAATCTCAAATAAGTTTAGGGAAAAGTCTCCTGATGTTGATCATGCCAAGGAAGAGGTGAAGGTAGGTCCCCTACTGTTTACTTCTCTGTACTCATGTTTATTTCCTTAACTATGAAGGGACATGCGTGTATTGCGTGTCTTTTTTTTAGAGCCTTTTGGAAGACCTGGACTCCTGCGGTCGCAGTCTCTCAGAGCTGGACGCTGCTGTGCAGGAGTTTGGTCGCAGAAACCCCCTCCTGGCCAAACAGCTCAGTGACGCCATCAGCAAGCTCTCAGAGATGCACCACCACACGTCTCGACTGGCAGACTGCAGGAACAACTGGCTCAAAAAGGTGGGCTTTTTCAGGTCTTCTTCACACAATGCAACAGTTGTGCGTAAGCCACACATCCATAAATAGAACGACATGTGGAATGATGCTTCTCATCTTGGCTCTTCAGGCTGTCTGCTATTTAGATGAGTATAATGAGATGCTGGACTTTATTGTGAGGTGGTCTGAGAAAGCCAAAAGCCTGGTGAGGGCAAACATCATCTGGAACTCCACCGTTCATCTACAGGAGCAGATACGGATGTATCAGGTCAGTGTTCTGAAGTGCTACTGGGATCAATAAATGTCTTTTCGTTTGAGGAGTTATGTCTGTAGATATGAAGTTGTAAAAAACCTTTCAGGATTTATGTATCTGGACAGAATAGTTTATAAAAATGATCTGGTTCATACCAGACTTTAAAATGAAATAGACACAACCGCAGAACATCTGAGTGAACATCTCAGTTAGTTCACCTCAAGGTCAAACTAAGCAGCTGTAACAAAAACACAAGAGCCTCTTCTGTGACTCTCCGGGCCTACAGGTTTTTAATTTTATTACAGTTCACTTGGAAAAAGACTGAAGACGTATATGCTGTTTGGAAGGCGTGCCAGGAGCACCTTCCTGTCTCTGAGAAGAAAAACAGATCACGGCAGCTTGGCCTTGGTTTAAATAGATGAACAAACACAAAACTTAACATAAAAACAAAAATATCACCTGGTCTCCCTGTACTCAGGCTGTCCTCCGTGAGTCTCGAGAGCTCCATGGAGACCTGGAATCGATGGCAGAGAAGGTGGAACTTCTGTCTGAGGTGCTGCAGGTCGAGACCATGAGCCAGCAGGTCTGTGAACTCAGTCGGCACACGGATGAGCTTCAGCAAAGTATCAAGACACAACTGCAGAGCCTGCAGGACGCCGACAAGGTCAAGAATAAAGACCTTTAGTTGTTTGTTTGTAATATGCTGTGCTTTTAGTTTGGGAGTTTTAGTCACATTTTACTTTAAAATTCACACTTTTGGTTTTTGACTTTGTTTTTAGAGTATGGAAGCCTTAGAGTATGAGGTTAAGGCCCTACACGTTGCTCTGGAGCAGGTCCAAGCCATGTTGACCTCACCAGAGCTGGCACGCCAGAGCCTCAAAGAGCAGCTGGCGCAGAGACAGGTAACAAACACCACATGATATCTTTAATAATAAAACACCTTGAATGTTGGGTGTGCTTGTGATGAGTTTGGTGTAAACGTCCCTTGGTTTTGCAGCGCCTTTTGGCAGACATGGAGAGCTTCAAGCAGCAGGTGCAGGCAGTGCAGATGTGTCAAAGTGCTCTGCAGGTTCCAGAGGAGGTGATGCCCAACCTTGCCATTTGTCGCACGGCTCTTCGTCTGCAGCAGGAAGCAAGCCAGTTGCAGCATGTGGCAATACAGCAGTGCAACATCCTACAGGTGCAGTGAGAGGAGCTACTCTGCAGCATGTAACGGTTCAAATCAAAGCCAGGACGCAGTAAGACTTGGTATCAGAAGGATGGCATGAAAGCATCCAGATTTACAGTCGACACGTTTGAGTGAAAAGCGGATTCATATGGAAATGCTTTAGAAGACAAAAGTAATAGTTAAGTAAATGTAACAAAGTTGCTTCCGGTTTTTCATCTAGGAGGCAGTGGTTCAATACGAGCAATACGAACAGGAAGTGAGGGATCTTCAGAGGCTGATTGAGGAAGCACATCGGGTCATTCAGGACCGACCAATTCCCACCAATAACATCCAGGAGCTGCAAGCCCAGATCCTTCACCATGAAGTAAAACAGCTTAATTCACTCTTTTAACCCTTAAAACCCAGAGCATTTAGGCTGATTTTTATCATGACTATGTTGAAACGTGTAAACGCTGTAACAATGTGCAATATAGAGTAGAGTCTTATTTTCAGCACAACCTGGCGTCTAATGAAATTACTCTTTTTTCATTTTCGCCAAGAACAAGTACCAAGTACTTATCTATTATCAATAAAATATGTCACAATTTAAAATTCAAACTTGTTTTATTGGACAAAAATAACAGAAAAACTGTCTATTTTGTGAGATCTGTACAATTATTGCTGCTTCTGGGTAAAAAAAAAGACAAAACATAAAAGGCATTTTGTAAAGCATGTATATGATGCCGATAAACACACCTCCATGAAGTCCATCTGGGATGTTGACTAATGTTCCCGCAGAACTTTACCATCGACGTTCTTCCGTGGCACTTGAGCTTTCAGGGTTAACACTTGTACACGTCTTGTACAGACATGAGAAGTAACCCTGAAACTGTGAAACTGGTCCCATGATTGCATGAATTTAAAGAGAATCCACATAAATATACATTGATATGTGAATCAACCAGGAACTAGGCAAAAGTGAGCATCTCTGTATTTAGTTCTGATTCATCATCTGTTTCAACAACATATTTTAAATAAGAATCACCTGTTTTACAGGCTTTGTGTTAATGAGGTGATTAGGGAAAAGCTTCATGATATGCTTCGTTTTTGAATAGGAGCTTGCCCAGAAGATAAAAGGTTACCAGGAGCAAATTGCTTCGCTGAATTCAAAGTGCAAGATGCTGGCAGTGAAGGCGAAGCACGCCACCATGCTGCTGACCGTGAGCGACGCTGAGGGGCTTCCTGAGGGGCTGCAGGACATTGATGCTGACACGTCCAAGAAGTCGTCAGAGAAGGCTGTCATAGTAGGAGAGCGTCATCCATCACACATCTAACCTGTTTATAAGCCCTTTTCTGTTTCTGGCTTTTGCTAAACAGTTTTAATTCTCTCAGCTAAACACCTCGTCTTTCCACTTTCCTCGCATGTGTTGTTTTATCGTCGCTTGCATGCGTGTCAGATGACAGCTGGTCGCTGTCACACTCTGCTGTCGCCGGTTACTGAGGAGTCAGGCGAGGAGGGCAACAGTGAGGTTTCCTCTCCTCCTGTGTGCCGTTCTCCTTCTCCTGTCACTCACAGTGAAGCCACTATCACCAAGGTATCTAGTCCTCCTGTCCTCCTTCAGACTATTTCAGTCATTCAAGTCCGCTTAATTTCAGAAACTTCTGAACAATTCTGATCCTGATAACTCTCCTGTAATTCATGCAACTGATATGTGAAAAAAAGCAATAATAACCAAAGATGTGCAGAATATTTTCCTCCTGCTGCAACTTCACCATGACTACTTTCGTGTCTTAATGCTGACAGTGCTGCTTGAATGTCTTTTCTTGTTTTATTCTATTTTATTTTTGAAGACGGGGCGTGGAAGACTCACCCGAGCTCCAATCCAAGAATTATATGATCCAACATTTGAGTCTGTGGCCAACTTAGATGATCTGCAGCGCTCATGGGAGACTTTAAAGAATGTGGTAGGTAAAAAAAAAACAAACGAGATTATTAGTGACCTTTATGGAATTTCAAATACGAGTCTCATGTTTTCTGATTCACTTCCAGATCAGTGAGAAGCAAAGATCTTTGTATGAAGCTCTGGAAAAACAGCAGCATTACCAGGGTTCTCTCCAGTCCATCTCATCTAAAATGGAGACGTTGGAGGCCAAACTCAGCGAGCCGCTAGAGGTTGACAGGAGTCCAGACAGCCACATGAAGGCCCATGAGGTGAGTCCAACATGACAGAATACTTGTCAATACCTCTCCTTTTTATTTTATTAAAGTTGGAAGATAACGGATACTCGCGTTGCACGCGTGTTGACGATCACAAACCTGTCGAATAACAAATCAGGCATAGAAGACTAAAGTATCATCTGTCAGGCTGCAGAGCATGTGGGGGCAAAGCAGACAAACTTTATTGGAAATTTATTGGAGATATTGCATACCAACACATTATTAATGCACATTAAATAATATATTTCTTATCTCATGGTTTGCAGGGTCTGCTGGAGGAGATCCAGAGTGTGCAGAGGGAGATTGAAAGGCTGCAGACAAACTTCACGGAGGACATGGCTGTCAACGCTGTGGACTCAGAAATCGCCGATAGGCTGGCGATGCAGTCCTCCCTCGCTGTGCTGGCGGAGAGGATGGCCACAATCCACATGAAGGCTTCAGGAAAGCAACAACTACTAGAGGTAGCCTTCACAACACGGAGGAATAAAAATGAACTCAATCAAAAATGAATCACTTCCAAAGAAATCACTGCAGAGATTGATATGATGAGAAGTTAGGAACTGATATAATTATAAATATTGTAAATATTGATCTGATCTACTGCAGGACCATGCCAGCGACCGCCTGGAGGGTCAGCGTCAGGAACAGGCCATACAGATCTATCACTTCCAGGCAGATGAATTAGATCAGTGGCTGGCCAGAACACGTGATGCAGTAACTGTCATCCTCGAACCTAAACCTGCAGAGGAGACAGACGCAGAAGATCAGCTCACTGAATGTCAGGTGAGAGCTCCCCCTGCTGTCCACTCAGAGTAACACATGAGCGCGTTCTTGAATTACTGTTGTACTAAAGAACCTTAGTGGAATATGAGCGTATTAACTTAAATTGAATCACTTCATTGTATTTACAATACAATGAAATTAGGAGCGTTTACAGTAAATCCAGTAGAGCACCAACACGCACCCTTATGAAGGTGATTTCAGTGAACCAGATTGTCAGGAAATCTCTGCAGCGCTGCAGAATCTGTTTCTGGATGTCCAGTCACTGACTCAGTTAAGCACACTAATGCAAACCAAAAGCAGATTATTTACATACGTCTTATCTCTGCGTATTTTCTTTCTCATATTACATATGGATCATCACAGGGTGCAGGGGCTTTTCAGGGAGTAAACAGGAGCATTAGCGGAGTTAGAGGGGCATTCAGATGGCTGGACTGCTAAGTGACTGCAGCACTAGTCTTAAGAAGATTATGCAGAGGTCTCTGTGGGACAGGGGCGTGTTAGAAGCACAGGGCGGGTCATTAATGGAGCCCGCTGCGGGATTGGTGCCAGGGGCAAAGCTGCTTGAATATACAAGTAGGAGAATTGTCCAGGAAGGAAAGGCAGGAGGGTGGGACAGTTACTCTCCCTTAGATTAACCTGCTGAAGCTGTGTTTGGAGGAGTGGCTATGCTATTGGAAAGCTAATGTCTCCTCAAACGCTGGAACAACATTCGCTGATGGACGGTGGCAAGTTGTTTGGCCTTAAAATGCTGTTCAAAGCAGGAGAACCTATTTTTAATTTGACCAAGAAGATGTACGCTGGAGAGCATGGAGCATGAAGGATTAGTGGTAATATGGTGCACAGGAAGCGAGGATGGAAAGGTGGGCCAAGGATGAGAGTTCTCACTGTCCTGTGGCCAGAGGAGGCTGCTAGAGCTCGAGACTCGGCCGGACCCGGGGGGTCCGCCACATAGAGGGAGAAGCTCCGGTAGGTTGTGAGACAGTATGTTTGAGCTTGCCTCTCTGCTCCTGCTGCTGCAGAGCATGCTGCTGGAGATCGAGGAAAAAGTGCTGGCCCTCTCGGAGCTGACGCTGCGCAGTGAGAACCTGCTGCTGGAGGGCCGGACCGACACCAGAGAGGAAGCTGAGCATTTGGCCCAGAGGTTACGCACACTGAAGGGAGGCTTGTTGGAGTTGCAGCGAATTCTGCAAGACAAGCAGAACAGCATCCAGGTGAGTCGGCTGCATAGAGAACACACAATAAAGTAGGCTCTGTGTCCAAACGGCACATGACACTTATTAAAACAAATAAAACGTTCATTAAAGCATTAGATTGACCAAAGTATGAAAGACCGCACCTCCTTATGTTGCATCCTTTTGCTACAGCATTTTCTTTTTTTCGTTTAGCAAACACACTAAACCTTTCAGACTGAAATCAGGTTCTCTGGTGTTGCATTGTTTGTTTCATCGTGTGCCTGTTTTACGATGTAATGAACCCTCTGCTCCTGAAGGGTTCTCTGCAGGAACCAGATGACAGCGAATCAGACTCCAGTCTCTCTCAGAGTCCCAGCATGCAGGACTGGCTGGCCCAGGCCCGAACCATGCGTTCCCAGCAGCACCAAGACAGTCTTCAGCGGCAGAGGGTGAGGTTCAGAGCGTCACTTACAGACAAATGTTGGTCAAGTTTGATCTGGTGTCGTGGAATCTGACATGTTGGTGTTTTTTGATGTTTCTGAAGGAGCTGGAGGAGCAGCTTGCAGAGCAGAAGAAGCTCCTTCAGTCAGTTGCCAGCAGAGGAGAAGAGATCCTCACCCAGCAGGCGTCACCCGGCAGTGGCAGGTACCCTACGTACCCATTCGTGCACACAAGCTGAGCTCAACCCAGATCTAACTGTAATAGACTGAATTCACTGATGTTTTTGTCTCTTTCTGCAGTACAACCGAGCCCTTTTCTCCAGCAGCTTTGGCCGAAGCCGGACGGGAACAGATGAGGCATAGATGGGAGAGTCTGAGACGAGAGCTCACAACCAAACTGAAGCTCCTACAGAAAACCCTCGAGCAGGACCAAAAGCAGCCGGTACAGCGTGGCAGAACACTGTCAGCTGGAGCAGTGGCAGAAAAGCTCATAAACCTTTCTTAGTTGAAGTCTTTTTCTCCTTATTTTCAGGTTTTCTCCAGAGTTTCTCGTGTGAGCACAGCCGGGTCACCGTTTAAAGGAGAGACTCAGGCGGATAAATCCTCTCTGAAGACTCTGTATAACAGCTTCAGACAGACAATTGAAGACATGACGATTCAGGTTTTGGATTAATTGTGACCACGTTATATAATATTTCAATGCTAAAGTAAAAAAGCTTTTTATGACGATGTGTATTTGTGTGCACAGCCCAGTGATGGAGGTGAGACACAGGTGGCAGAGATGGAGCAGCAGCTGTACTCAGCCGTCTCATCCACCTCCTCGTGGCTGGATGGTGTAGAGAACAACGTGTTCTCCGGACCGGTGCTCCTGGCTGAAAACGCAGAGACCCAGCTACAAAATCAGGAGGTACGCATGAGCTGATTTTTGCAGGTTAATGTGTCTGCAGGTCAGGACTGATTGAAAACACATGAATATTCAGAAATCTCTTTCTCAGTGGGACAAGAAGTCGATAGTGAAACATTTAGTGAAGCTGTTTATGTTTCTGAATGAATCCAACCGATTTGGATCTTCTCCACAGATTCTGGAGAGCGACGTGAGACACGTGACGGAGGAGGTGAAGTTCTGTCAGGCTCTGCTGGCTGGGTCTTCAGGGTTGGACCACGAAGACCGGGTGCTGCTGGACGACAACCTGGACTGCCTGACGGAGCGGTTAGGAGCTCTCGGTGGCGCTTTGGGACAACGCTGTGATCACATGAGGACCAGAGCACAGGAGCTTACAGCCTACCAGGTTCACCTCAGTTTGTGTTTTGCATTATTTCAGTGTATTTAGGTTTTTATGTCATCACTATTTTAGTACGCTGAAAACCAAGAAATGTAATAACTGCACGACTAGCAGCTGGTTGCAGGAGCCACATTGTGTCGGTTGCTTTGTTTCTTGGGCCTTTTAAAGATTTTTGTCTAAAACGCAGATTTTTGACACATTTTCTAAACTCAGCTGGTAATTCTGACACTTTTTTATGATTGGTATCCATGACAACAAGAAGAGATGATGAAAGAAAGGATGAAGATGTTTACAGTGCCTTTTCTCCTTTTGATCGTGGTGTTGACTGTGACGTCGCAAACTTGAAGCAGTGATGATGAAACAACAGAAATGTTGGAAATGCAGGATTATTTTCCACCAAGGCTGCGGGATCGTATTTGGGACTCCAGCACCTTTCTACCAGATATTCAGACTGTGGATGCAGACACAGCAGCCAGAGTAAAGTTCTTGTTAACAACAGATGATGCCGTCTCCCTCCGCGTAGACCTCTACCAGACCCGCAGTTTTATCAGCTGTCGTTTTTAAGACTATATAAATTACATTTTCAATCAAACATAGACACTGTAATAAACCTTGTACTAACCAGCAGATTCTCCTTTTTTAAAGTATTACATTTTACTATGAATGTTTTTTCTGTCTCACACAGACTGAATTGCAGCTTCTCCAAACTGCTTTGATTGAGACCAAATGTCAAATCCTTCAAGCCTTGGCCGGAGCGATGGATAGGCCGGCCTCGAAACAGCTGGAGGTAATGCAAGGAGCCTCACAGGAAAACATGCGGAAGAAGAACAATAAAATAAAAGAGCAAGAAAGTGAGAGTGAATGTGATCCTACTTGACGCAGGTCATCGTGGGCGCAGAGGAGAACCTGAGAGACTTTGAACAGAGAATCACCGATCTGAAGACCAGGGGAGCAGCGCTACAGGTGGATCAGATTTCAACAGACAAACTGCTGAAACTCCAGGTAACAGAGTTCAGAGAGGACTCGCGGGGCAGCCCGGCTTTTTCCTCTTGATGTTTCAGTCAAATTTAACGCAAAACAACATGTGGAGAGGACGTTGTTGTGTCTTTTCTTTTAGGATTCATACGAGTCTCTGGTGATGACGGTGGGTTCCAGGCGCAGCGGGCTGAACCAGAACATCGCCCTGAAGGAGCAGTACGAGCGCGCGCTGCAGGACCTCACTGACCTGGTCGACACCGCTAAAGACAAGATCGCCGCTGACCAGAGGATCGTCGCCAGCTCTGTGGAGGAGGTTCAGAACCACCTCGACAAGCACAAGGTAGTTTATGAATGCTTACCGTCAGCAGTGCAAGACGGCGAACCCCCGAGAGGAAAACAGCTTTGGTCATTGCTGCGTTTGCTGTTTGTTTGTTTGTAGGAGTTTTTTCAGGGTCTGGAGTCTCATATGATTCTAACAGAAACATACTTCAAGAAGATCAGTAGCCTCGTGCTTCCCAGAGAGAGTAAAGTCTTGGAAGAGACGCTTTCTGAGGCTCAACGAGTCCTGAAAGAGGCGCACAGTCGAGGAGTGGAGCTGGAGTGCATCCTGGAGGTGAGAGCCAGTAAAAAGCCGAAAAAGTCACATGACTTCCGTAGGAGTCTTTATTGGTTTCAGGAGGTGAACATTTTAGAGGATCAAAAGCTTTAATAATGTTCTACATGTGTTATATGTGTTTAACTTGAATGATTTAAATATTTATGAAATCAAAGAATAAAGTCAATGGAGAGTTTAGGAAACTTGGTAGACAAATTAATAGTTTTATATAACACCAGGTCACAGAACTATGTGTCGATAGTTCTACATATACTGAATGCAAATATAGAAATACGTAGATAAATAAATGCTGTTTTCAGTCTGGCTTTTAGTGAATGTATGAATTCCTGTTGTATGAGTAAATAAAAAGTCATAATAAGGGAGTCTGCTGAGGCATGTCCCAGCTGTCCCTGGACACGTCGCCAGTCCATCACAACAGTTTTAAGAAAATGACTGATAATTATAATTATTTCTTCACTGTTATGGACTAGTAAAGAGCAGCATGTGTCAGAGGTGCTTGTTGGCAGTTCCGGTCTCTAGAAATGAAAATGTTTAATCAGCAGACCCTGTTTGAATCTTTCAGAACTGAGTTTGATCTAGTTTCTACTTTTTGTTGTCTCCCAGACTTGGTGCCGTTTGGTGCAGGACTACCAGAGTCTGAACCGGCAGCTGGAGGCGGTTGAGGGAAGCATCCCCTCAGTGGCCCTCGTGGAAGAATCCGAAGACAGACTAAAGGACAGAATCTCTTTATATCAGGTACAACGAGACATCATTTCTGATTTTCTCTGATTTTCATTGGTAGGTTACATGCGGCTGATGGCCGAGATGCTTTGCTACTTTCTATTCAGTCCAGAGTCAAACAGCTTCTTGAAACGCTGTCTGGCTGCAGTTGTCACTGTTTCGTGTCCCACATTCTTGTTAAAGGGTCTAAAGGGAAGGCTGACAGAGCACCAGCACAGGCTGCACCAGGTGCTGGAGGAGGGCAAGCATCTCCTCCTGTCAGTGTGCTGTCCTGCTCTGGAGAATCAACTTGCACTTTTGGGGGAACACTGGCTTAACAACACGGCGAAGATCAGCAAGGAGCTACAACGGCTGGAGGCCATCCTGAAGCACTGGACCAGGTCAGAAACGCACACACTGCATGGTTGAAAAAGTTCTTATATCTACCACTGCTTAGAGTAACGGGAAGTTTTGAATGTTGCAGGTATCAGAGAGAGTGTGCAGAGATCAGTGAGTGGCTGCAGTCGGCTCTGGAGCGCCTGGAGTTTTGGAACACACAGGCGGTGTTGGTCCCGCAGGAGCTGGAGACCGTCAGAGACCATCTGTCTGCTTTCCTTGTAAGATCATCAGCATTTTATGGTCTGAGGTTTCAAACTTTACTAGAAAATGTGCTGCTGGATACTGGCTTTGAAAGGAGCTGATCTGTTAAAGGTGCTGTTGTAGTCAAACTCCATATTTCTGTGGGAACATTTAGGACATCCCACTGTAGGAAAACATCATCATCCTAAACGCTGTTGAGGGGAGGATGCAAATGCAAGCTCGGAGGTGGAGACAGATGAGACAAAAAATTAACATAAATCAATAACTTCTGTCAAAACTGAGGCAGATAAACAGAACAGAAGCGGGAAGCAGATCGCTCTTATCAAAGCTGCAGAGCTCATACTACACAGCAGTTATGCTCCGTACGCGATACGCCAGCGTAGAGACGTTTGAAGACATCCGGTCCAAGTTCCAGTTTCTGTAGGGACCATTTAGGATAAAGTACGTGAGGTAAACACATCAGTTGCACGTTAGGTTTTTTTTTTTCTCCAAAGTAGAAAACCGAGGGAAGAGAGGAATGACACCAAAGAAGAAACGGCTTCAAAATATGTTTTCATTCCCAATCCTTGTCTGCTTCAGGAGTTTTCAAAGGAAGTGGAGGGCAAGACTTCGCTGAAGACTTCAGCAGTGTCTGAGGGAAACCAGCTGCTGCGGCTGAAGAAAGTGGACACAGTGGTGCTGCGCTCCGACCTGGCACGCATCGACTCTCAGTGGACTGAGCTGCTCACCCGCATCCCAGCGGTCCAGGAGAAGCTGCATCAGGTACCGTCACATGCGGCCGCTGAACAGGCTTAGCTGTTCCAGCTAAAGAGGATTACCTCGCTCTGCTGCGCCGCTCGTGCAAAGGTTTCAGTGCAGGCTGGCCCTTAAGTTAGCAGCATGCAGTTTGTTTTTTCTCCTTTATTTATAAAGTGTTTCTTTTTCATGGTCTTCATTGATCCAGATCCAGATGGAGAAGCTGGCCTCTCGTCACGCCATATCGGAGCTGTTTAACTGGATATCGCTGATGGAAAATGTGATTGAGGAGGATGAAGAAAACCTCAAGAGTGCCGTGGGATCAAACGTGATCCAAGACTACTTGCAGAAATACAAGGTATTGATTTTATTCTTTTTTATGGTACTTTGACTCTTTTTGAATCTTTTTCTGAATAAATAATTTTTGTGTTTGATGTCAACGTCTTTGAAAAGTGCAAAGATATTTTCCTGCCAGTATTATAAACACTGTTCATGTAAAAATCTGACGATTTTATTCATTAATGTGACTGACATTTACGACTGTGAACGTGCTGTTTCCCCATTTTAGGGGTTCAGAGTGGATTTGAGCTGTAAGCAGCTGACTGTGGACTTTGTGAACCAGTCAGTCCTTCAGATCGGCGGTCAGGATGTGGAGAGCAAGCGCAGCGATAAAACGGACTTTGCCGAGCGCCTGGGAGCCATGAACCGACGCTGGCAGATCCTGCAAGGCCGCATCAACGAGAGGGTGAGGAAGTCACTGCAGCGAAGCCACTCAGGAGAGCAACGCAGAACGTTAACAGATCAATCAAACACTTACAGATCCAGTTCCTGGAGAGCCTGCTGGAGATGTGGCTGGAGTACGAGAGCAGCGTTCAGGCCCTGAAGTCCTGGATGACGACTCAGGAGGAAAGGCTGAAGAGGAAACACCGGATAGAGGATTTGACCTCCGTGCAGAACGCTCTCAAAGACTGCCAGGTTAACGCGTAACTCCTGTACACGTTTTCAAAATCTCACGTTCCGGTTTCTTTAATAATCCAGTCAAAAAAATCTGTTTTTATTCTGTAGGAGATGGAGGAGTTAGTGAAAGAAAAAGAGAAAGAACTGGAGCAAGTAGAGGAGCAGGGCTGCGCCCTCGTTCAGAACAAGACCGACGAGGCCTGTGCTATCGTCATGGAGACACTGCAAGTGGTCAATCACACGTGGGCCAACCTGGACCACTTGGTAAGCACCAGTTTCGCATTTCACTCAACAGCTTTAATTTGGTTGTTGAGTCGGAATAATTATTTCTTTTTCCTGGTTTGTTCTGGTCTCATCTTTGTCGCTGAATGTTGTTGATACTTGATATTTATATATAACAGATAGGACAACTAAAGATCAGCCTGACGTCTGTGCTGGATCAGTGGAGTCTGTACAAACGAGCTTCAGAGGAAATCAATGGTTATCTGATGGAGGGAAGATACTCAGTGTCCCGTTTCCGCCTCCTGACGGGCTCCCTGGAGGCCGCTCAGCTGCAAGTGCAGAGTCTGCAGGTATTTATCAACGAGGAAGCGTTTGATCTGTTATCTGCACTAGTGATCATCAAATCCTTTATCTTTTGTATTTTTTTTATAAGAGGCACATTTTATCGTGCCTCTGCTGCTTAATTATACAGTGAATTTATGTTTCTTCTATGGAGGATTTGCAAGAGGAGCTGGAAAAACAGGAGAGCAGTCTGAGAAGGTTTGGAGCTATAACCCACCAGCTGCTGAAGGAGTGTCATCCTTCAGTGTCAGATTCTCTCAACAATGCCCTCAAGGATGTAAATGCAAGGTGAATTTTAATTTATTTATATCTTTGTACAAATTATTGTTTTGCTTTCTCAAAGTACTTACACACCCCGTTCCTAGACGAGCTGTGAATCTCTCTAAAATGCACCGAAAATGTAAAGATGCTCATTGACAGTACTAAACAAATTGTTTTTAAACCTAACCAAATTCATTGCACTTGTAAAACGATTACTGGGTGAAACTGGAGTTAAAGTGGAGCATTTCCACCACTAAACTAAACACTGCTCCCTGTTTTACCTGCACACAGATGGACTGGCTTACTGGAGGAGATTGCTGAGCGTTTGAGGAGCAGCAAAGCTCTGCTTCAGCTGTGGCAGCGGTACAAAGAGCTTCATGAGCAGAGCTGCAGCAGCATCCAGCTGCAGGAGGAGAAAGCCAACCAGCTCCTGAAGAGCACCTGCAGCAAGGACATCGCTGATGAGGAGGTGTCCAAATGGATCCAAGAATGCAGCGTAAGTCTCACTGTACTCTAAGGGTTTGTGCCCCTTGATTTCAAATGACACACTTTTTGATTTACTTTCATGGGTTTTTGTGTCAGGAGTTGCTGCGCTCTCAAGCTCCGGTGCAGGCCTCGCTTCAGATCCTGCAGGAACTGGGAGAGCAACTGAAGCAGCAGGTGGACACATCAGCAGCATCTACCATTCAGTCGGACCACCTCTCTCTCATCCAGCGGCTGACTGCAGTCGAACAGGCCCTTAACCGACAGCTCACTACGCTGCAGGTAAACGAAGAACATTTATGTTCTTCTTGTTTAGGTTTGTTAAAGTCATTAACTTTATACTGACAGGTTAACATCTGTCTCCTCTGTACCAGACTGGAGTTCAGGACTACGAAACCTTTAATGAACAGCTGGAGTCTTTGGGCAACTGGATAGTTGAAGCTGAGGAGGCTCTGAGGGTGCAAGATCCCAACGGCTGCACCGACTTGACCGTCATCCAGGACCGCATGGAAGGCCTCAAGGTCTTTTGCTGTTTTCCTTTTGTCATTTAGTTCTGTTCCAAAACAACAGTCTGATAAGAGGCAATTTTTCTGTGTACTTTTGCAGAAGCTTATGCTGAAATTCAGCAGCATGGCTCCTGAGCTGGAGCGCCTGAATGAGCTTGGTTACCGGCTGCCTCTCAATGACTCAGAGATCAAGCGCATGCAGAACCTCAACAGACGCTGGTCCACAGCTTCAGCACAGACCACAGAGAGATTCAGGTGAGACATACCTACAACCGATGCAGCAGAACTGTTCTCACTGCGTTTTATGTTTTATTCACTCATTTGTTTGCTTGCAGCAAACTTCAATCGTTCCTGCTGCAGCAGCAGACCTTCCTGGAAAAGTGTGAAACATGGATGGAGTTCTTGGTCCAGTCGGAGGAGAATCTGGCAGTGGAAATTTCTGGAAACTACCAGAGTTTGATGGAGCAGCAAAAAGCCCACGAGGTTGGAGTCTGTCTGGATAAAACGATGTGAAACAGCTGCTGTTTTTATTTACTGACGTTGAGTTTTGCCTCACAGCTGTTTCAGGCAGAGATGTTCAGTCGGCAGCAGATCCTCCACTCCATCATCAGCGATGGACAGAGGATGTTAGAGCAGGGTCAAGTAGACGACAGGTAAACCTCCACATTGCCTCTGATCAGCGTTAAAATGCTTTTATTTCTTTCATTCAAGCTCCACTGTGAGTGTATTTTAACATTAATGTTGAAATGTCCTGCAGAGATGAGTTCAACATGAAGCTGGCTCTGCTGAGTAACCAGTGGCAGGGCGTGGTGCGGCGTGCTCAGCAGAGGCGGGGCATCATCGACGGTCTCATCCGCCAGTGGCAGCGCTACAGAGAGATGGTGGAGAAGCTGCGCAAATGGCTGACGGATGTTTCCTACCCTGCAAAGGTGCTTCAGGCAGGAGATCCAGTTCCTCTGCAACAAGCTCGCTCCATGCTGGATGCTGTCCAGGTAAAAGCAGGGACGACATTACGCCAGTGGCTGCTGCAGCACCATTTTATTGGATGTGATTAACCACACATCGCTGAAACTGCAGTTGCAGCCAGAATTTTAAATACAGTTGAGGAAAAGGCTCAACTTATATTTTTCTGTGTTTGACACTGAAGTTGAGGGTGATTTTCTTGTTATAGGTCCGTTAGTATTTTGTTTTTAATTTGTGAAATGTCATAAAAACAAGAGAGAGAAATCATTTCAACTGCTTTACTGGGTCAGATGGTCTCCACAAGCTTCGGCACATTCGTCTCTGGGACATGAGCAGTATGATGCCTGCGTGTTTCCAAGATGTTTCTACTTGCGTTTTCCTGTCATGAACGCTGGACATTCAGGCATCTGGAAATTTTACATAAGGGTGATCCGGACTTTGAAGGTCCTGATGGTAACGTTGTGTATGTAAACATCTCGCTGCAACTGTACCTGCAGATTACTTGTGTTTGCTGGCTGCGAGTTGTGTAAGTTTAGTAGCTTCATACGTGCTCCTCGTCTTCTGTTCAGCTGAAGGAGAAGGTGCTTCAGCGTCAGCAGGGCAGCTACATCTTGACGGTGGAGGCGGGCAGACAGCTGCTCCTGTCGGCAGACAGCCGGGCCGAGTCGGCGCTGCAGGCGGAGCTGACCGACATCCAGGAGCGATGGAAACATGGCAGCAACTCCCTGGAAGAGCAGAAAAAAGAGCTGGCCATGCTGTTGAGGGTAAACTGAACAGAGTCCCAGAAGTCTGGGGAGTACAGCCCCCTCAGGAGACCAGGATTAGATTTACTTTGTTCTTTAAAACATGTCATTTTGTCAGCACTCGTGTTTGTCTCTTGTTTTGCCTGCATTTCTCCTCACAGCAACTATGTCAGGCTTCAGTTTAAAAGAAATCAGGAACTGAGTTCAGGAACTATAAAGAAGTTTGTTGTTTTTTTGGTTTTGGTCTCGATTTCTTAATGGGGTGTGTTGTGTGTGTTGTAACGGTGTGTGTTGTGTGTGTTGTAACGGTGTGTGTTGTGTGTTGTGTGTTGTCCAGGACTGGGAGAGGTGTGAGAGAGGAATCGGCGGATCTCTGGAAAAACTTCGAGCCTTCAAACGGCAGCTCTCTCAACGTCTTCCTGATCACCACGAGGATCTGCAAGCTGAACAGATGCGCTGCAAGGTATCATGTTCCTTAACGCATTTGGACAAAGTTAAAGATCATCTTTATTTGTGGATCCTTGACTTAAAACATGCAGAATCACGGTGGAGCCATTGAAGTACTCCTCATCCTGATCACATGGTGTTACAAAGGGATGTTTACATTTAACTGTTTGCTGAACAACAGGATCTAGAAAACACATTTGAAGGCTGGACCGGAGATCTGGCCCATCTGGTGGTACTGAGAGAGTCGCTCTCCTGCTACATCAGTGCTGAGGACCTTTCTGTTCTGCAGGAGCGTATTGAGCTTCTGCATCGACAGTGGGATGAAATCTGCCACCAGGTGAGTACCAGTTGGTGGACAGGTATTTCAGTTAACGTGTGCAGTCACCAGAAAAGACTTCATGTCTCCATCACACCTGAACAAAAAGCCACCGCCCAAATCAAGGAAAACCTTTAACCTCTCAAGTGTATTTAGTGAAAATATGGTGCGGTCTAAAGCTCAGATTATACAGAATTAACAGTTTTTGGGCAGTTTTTGTTGTTGTAGGGTCTAAAATATATGAATATATATTCAAAAATAATAATAATTAAGGAAGAAAAAGGGGAGAATATAACAGAACTGAGCAGATGACCAAAGAAAAGATGTTTGTAGGATCATGATCATGAAAAAGACCTCTCAGAAACAGTTTTTTTTGCTTTGTCTTTCAGGATAATTTTGTGTGGACTAATGTGTAAGAATTGAAAGGAAGCAACAAGGTGTTTTCCTGCAAAATTCATTAAATATATAGCAAGCACTGCGCTAGTAAAACTATTCAGTGACTTAAGAGCTCATAAAGCTGACATCGAATTCAACTCATTTCTGCTACAGACCCAGTTTGTTTTCCTTCAAAATGAAATAAAGAAGTGCAACAACAAGTAGTTTCAACAAATAACTAGCTTTACCTTTATCTAAGACAAAGACCCACTAAAAACAGTCTGCGACCCACTTCTGGGTCCCGAACCACCAGTTGAGAATCCCTGCTATAGATCACAAACTGTAGCTGTCAAAGTCAGCTTCATCGCCGTCAGACGGTAGAGTAATTCTGAAACCTCAGGGTGATTTTTTTCTGCAGTTGCATCCTGTTTGAAGTAGATAAAAGACCCGTACAGGAAGCACGTACAGATGTGCAGCTGAGTGATGCAAATGAACCAGTCATGTTTCACTGATCTCTGTGCCACTACTTCCTTTTGAAACCGATTTGCTTTTGTTTTAAATGAACTTGCATTTCGTGATGTTTTTGGTGAATTTAACACAGATGACGTTAGGTTTGTGCATGTCGCTGTGCTTCTGCAGCTGTCGCTGCGCAGGCAGCAGGTGAGTGAGAAGCTGAACGAGTGGACCGTGTTCGGTGAGAAGTACAAGGAGCTCTGCGAGTGGCTCACCAACATGGAGAGCAAGGTCTCCCAGAATGGAGACATCAGCATCGAGGAGATGATCGAGAAGCTCCGCAAGGTAAATGTGTGCAAAAGGCTTCTGTGTGCCTGTTAAACTTCTTGCATGTTTTGTTTTTTTGTTTTTTTGACTGCTCGGCCTGTTTACTTAACCTGTTTGCTTCAGAGTTGTAGCCTAATTTTTTTTGTTTGTTTTTGCATCTCAGGACTACCAGGAGGAAATTACAGTTGCAGAGGAGAACAAGCAGCAGTTGCATCAGCTGGGAGAGCGTCTGGCCAAGGCCAGTCACCACAGCAAAGCCGCTGAAATCGAACAAAAACTCAACAAAGTCAATGATCGCTGGCAGCACCTCCTCGATCTCGTCGGGGCCCGGTGAGGAACCAAAAACGCTTTGTGTTTCTCTTCTTTTCGTTTCTCCTCTGGATGTCCTGATACCGAGCGTTTATTTGAACAGAGTCAAGAAGCTGCGAGAAACCCTGGTGGCTGTGCAGCAGCTGGATAAAAACATGAGCAGCCTCCGCTCCTGGCTCGCCCACATCGAGACGGAGCTGTCCAAACCCATCGCCTACGACTCCTGCGACTTCCAGGAGATCCAGAGGAAGCTGGATCTGCAGCAGGTGACAAAATATACAGAACTGCGCTTACCACAGCTTCTACTTTCATTCAGGTTGAGATTATTGTCTTTGAGGAGCAACTTATGTTCACATAGAGCTGTTGTAAATCGAACTTGAACAAGGATGCCCACAAACAGCCGAGAGGCAACCGCACCATAGCAAGTTGGTTTATAAAGGGATCCATCGAGGAACAGCAATACTACTGCATTATTTTGTAAATTATTTTAAAGTCTCCAATCATTCCCCGTTACACACCGTCACAACGCACATCATTAAGAAGATTTTCTCTTCTTTCTTTCTCTTGCTCTTAAATCGTGATTGTTGCCCAATATTACTCACACTTATTCATAGTCTGTGCTTGTCTGTCAGGAGCTTCAGCGGGACATAGAGAAGCACAGCACCGGAGTGGCGTCTGTTCTGAATTTATGCGAGGTGCTTCTGCATGACTGTGACGCCTGCGCCACCGACGCAGAGTGCGACTCCATCCAGCTGGCAACTCGTAGCCTGGACCGCCGCTGGAGGAGCATCTGTGCCTTGTCGATGGAGCGGAGACTAAAGTAAGTCAGTCTGTTTCTCACAAGCTGGTTGAAAAGTAAAAAGGCTCAAGTTACTTTCTGCTTTTAGGATTGAGGAGACGTGGCGTTTATGGCAGAAATTTCTGGATGACTTTGCACGTTTTGAGGGGTGGCTGGCCACCTCCGAGAAGACTGCCGCTCTGGCCAACTCGTCCGGTGTCCTTTACACCGTAGCCAAGGAGGAGCTGAAGAAATTTGAGGTTTCACAGCAATTTTGTGTTAACAGAGCAGGGCTGAGCATTATGACTGAAGCAGTGATAAAACAGACGTTTTATGTTTACATCAAATAAAAATGTTAACATGAAAAATCTGAGTGTGGATATGCTGCTTCAGACCTTCCAGAGGCAAGTCCACGAGAGCCTGACCCAGCTGGAGGTAATCAACAAGCAATACCGCCGCCTGGCCAGAGAAAACCGTACGGACTCCTCGTGTCGCCTGAGGGAGATGTCCAACGATGCCAACCAGAGGTGGGACAACCTGCAGAAAAGGGTGGCATCCATCATTCGCAGACTTAAGGTGGGTCCAGTTTCACTTTTCACACACATTTCTGAACGTGAAATGTGTTTTCTGAAGAACACATATTTGATGATACTCTGACAGTGAGTGACATCTCTGTTTTAAATATGCAGCACTTTATTAGTCAGAGGGAGGAGTTTGAGACGGCCAGAGATGGCATTTTGGTTTGGCTGACGGAGATGGACCTCCAGCTCACCAACATTGAGCACTTCTCCGAGTGTGACATTCAAGCCAAGATCAAACAGCTCCGGGTACGTTTGTCACCCAGCTTCACTCCAGCGTGATGCACTTGGTCATGATGTTTAGACCATCACAGGTATCATGTCATGCTTGACCAGAAGTCTATTTATCCCACTTATTCACAGTCGGCTTTGGTCAGCTGTCTTCTGTAACTTTATCCTGTTTTGTGGAAAAACTAGTCACGAACTGAGAAAGAAATGGGAATTTCAGGCTGTTTGAAATGCTTTTAGGTAAAGAAAAATCAAGAAAAGGGTTTTGCATTTTGCTATGATTTACAAACTTTTTATGTGATTAAATCCTCTGCGTGGAGAGCAACTAAAGTAACATTGCAAAGTTCAATCAACTATGCGTATGTATTTAGCATGAAGAGATTCAAGGTTCAGGCCTTTTATTATCACTGTATTTGCACACAAGGAAACTAAAAGAAAGTGTGTTCTTGTGGCCCAACAGTCGTTCCAGCAGGAAATTTCTCTGACGACAGCCAAGATCGAGCACATCTTCCACCAGGGTGAGGCCCTCATAGAGAAGAGCGAGCCTCTGGACGCTGCCGTCATAGAGGAGGAGTTAGAGGAGCTGCAGCGCTACTGTCAGGAAGTGTTTGGCCGCGTCGAGCGCTACTACAAAAAATTAATCCGTCTTCCGGTAAGAATTCAGATTAAAAGCTGTTGTTTTGTTGCAACACGGGTCCAAGTCTGGTATCTGCACTCATTTTTCTTTGTTTTTACAGCTCACTGACGATGATACGGAGGTGTCGTTCTCGGATCGCGAGCTGGAGCTGGATGAGCCCGGAGATTTGTCCAGCCTGCCGTGGAACGAGCGTTTAGGGGACGGCTTCCTGTCGCCCCTGCCCTCCTCCGGCCGCTCAGCCTCTCTGGCAGCTCAGCTTCGGACCGAGCGATCCGGCAGGGACACGCCTGCGAGCGTGGACTCCATTCCTCTGGAGTGGGACCATGACTACGACCTGAGCCGTGGCCTCGAGAGCGCCAGCAGGGCCCTGAGGGAGCAGCAGAGTGAGGAAGGAGACCTCCTCCAGCGTCCTGCGTCGGGCTTGTCAGGTCAGTGTCCACATACCAGCAAGATTCTTCTGAGATCAGATTTTTATTAGTTTTACACTCTTATTAAGAATTTTGGTAAGAAAATGCATACGATTACAGTGAGAAGATACATTTCAACCTTTCTGTTGTAAGGTTTTATGTATAAGGAGATAATTAAAGTCATCTGGTCCTTACCAGATCTTAAAATTAAAATACAGTAGAACGAAGGACTTCAAATTGTTTGGAAATTTATGTTTAAGCTTTCTCAGACTGATATAGACAGACAATAACTTCTAGAAGATAAGTTCTAGCTGATGTCTTTCCTCCTTGGCATTGTGTTATCACACACATAAATGCTCCAGACCACTAAGATGCCAAAACGTCCAGTTTTATCTTAATTATATTAATTCCAATTCAATTCAATTCATATTCTAAAAAAATTTCTATGAATTTCATTCATATTCAATTTTGGCTCCGTTTTTGTTTGTGTAATAAATATCAGAAGAGCAAAACAGATAAATGAAAAGAGGGATGCATGATATGGAGGAAACGAAGACGTGAAAGTGTAGAAGAAAATTGTACCATTTGTTAGGAAGCAGACTCTCGGCTGTTTAAAGTCATTAAAGTCTGCATTAAAGCCATCCAAGTGTCACCTCTTCCATCCAAGTAACGATACTTCATCCAGGTCAGAGACGGAATGTCTGAATATCAGGTTGGTGTTCCGGTTTCAGAGCCGCTGCTGAATGTGTGTACTGTTTCTTCCAGATGTAGTGATCCCAGAGAGCCCTGAGGCCTATGTTAAACTAACAGAACAAACACTGAGGTCCTCCACTGGTAGGCAACAGCAGACCCCAGCATGCCGCGTGCTCGGGGACAGAAATAACTAATGATAGCACACTGTAGTGTTTTTCACCAGCTTGGTTGATTTGTGTTGATTTCTTCATTAGCACACTTTCAATACACCGTAACCAAAACTTCCTAACATTGGGATAAAGGGTCAATTCCATTTTTCTATTTCATTCACTGGTTCATCTTCAGGATCTAATTCAGGAGAACAGAAATGGAATTCAGCCTTCCCCTTCTTTCTAACTGACTTCCTCACTTTTATTTGACATGGAGTGAGCTGTGTCGCTAACCTCTTTGGATTATTTTAATGCGAATATTTATTCTTTCTTTAGAAAAGCATGTTTGTTTTTTTTTGTTTTTTTTTGTCACAGCTGGCAAGTCTTACATTTGAATTGTGAGGATTGCAGATTTGTTTATGGTGTTAACACAGAGACAAAAAAGAAAACGGCCACTGAATTCTGACGTCAAATGAAGACTGCAGTTCCTGATGCAGGCCAGACGGGGGCGCACTGTCACTTCAAAAACTGTGTTCAGGAAACCAATCTGCTCTCCATCCTACTCACTGTTTTGTTCTTAAGTCCCTCTGTAAAAGCAGGGGCCTTTTCTACCCTCTCCTGGATTTTATATTCTAATCTGTTTTGTCTACAGGGGATGTTGCCTCTGCAGATTCTAACGTTCATCCTCTAGACGTCACCCGTTTCCACCTGCAACAAACAGACAGCAGTCGAAGCCGCACGCCCACAAGCACAGAGCTGGACGGCTCATATATGGGCTACGTATGTGCCGCTCATAAAAGCGTTATCTCAATCTGTGCTTTCTGTTTATGGTAATCAACGTGCATTCATTTTGCAGATGCGACTTCTGGGGGAGTGTCGTGGCAGCATTGATGCAGTGAAGAGGATGGGCTTTGAGCTGAAAGAGGAGGAGGATACGATGTCTGGACTCGCGGATCCCAGTAGCTCAGAGTCCCAGACGTCAGGTAATACTACACCTTAAATAAATTAGATTCACTGGATTTTCTTTTTTTAATTGCTCCTTCTCTTTGAGTTGACTCATGTTTTTTTTTTTTAATTTTTTGGTACTAAAGGCCTTTATTCAAAGTAGGTAAACAGGAACAGGAAGGGTATATAGAGAGAGGGGGGAAGTCCTGCAGGTAAGAGCGACAGGCCGGGATTTGAACCTGCACTGCCTGTGCCCGGGCACCAGCCTCCATAACTGGCACCCACTCAACCCACTGAGCTGTCCAGGTCCCCAAGTTCAACACTTTTATCTACTATTTCTTTTTTTTTATTTCTTCCGCCCTGCAATCCAGGTGTAATTGAACGCTGGGAGCTACTTCAGGCTCAGGACCTCAGCAAGGAGATGCGCACGAAGCAGAACCAGCAGCAGTGGGATCAGCTGAACTCTGACCTGAACAAGATCTGCACCTGGCTGGAGGAGACGGAGGACGAGCTGGAGCAGCAGCGGAAACTGGACGTCTGCACGGACATCCAGACAATTGAGCTACGCATCAAAAAGCTTAAGGTAGTGTTGTCTAATGTGTACTTGTCAAGTCACGCTGCCTTTAGTTTATAAGGTCTTTGGCTCTTTTCCCTCTTACATCAATCAGGCATCAGCGTTATCGGGCCTCCGGACCGCGGACTGTGGAGAAAACGCAAGGTGCTCATTTGTGTGAATGTAGAAGGACGAGGTTTTATTTAGATATGAAGAGCTTCATCTTTGAGGGCTTTACAAGAGCAAAGAAACTATTTCACCTGTGGATTTACAGGGAGCCAATGAAAAGAGGCCAAAAAGTGGACGACCAATCATCCAGCCGTTACATCTTTAGGACGCGTTTACACATGGATGTGACTTGTGCACGTTTGTTGACAGGAGCTGCAGAAGGCGTATGACAAGCGCAAGCCCATCGTGCTGTCCATCAACCTGTGCAGTGCTGAGTTCCTACAGTCAGACTCGGAGGAGTCCAGAGGGCTACAAGCCAAACTGAAGGACATGAACAACCACTGGGACAAACAAGGCAGCTTATTGGACGAGTGGAGGTCTTCGTTACAGGAAGCGCTCATGCAGTGTCAGGTGAGTGCTGGTCATCATCGGAAGACTGGATCTGATTTATTTATGAGTTTGCTCACACAGAAGCAGAAGATGACGCTCTCCATTCGTGTTCTGCAGGACTTTCATGAGATGAGCCACGGTCTGCTGCTCTGGGTGGAAAACATCGACCGCAGGAGGAATGAAGTGGTTCCCATTGACCCGATTCAGGACAGCGACACGCTCCACGAACGTCACAAAATTCTCACGGTACCAGAGCAACATTTGTATATTAAAGAAATGATCAGTGTGGTTCTGGGTCTCTGGACAGCGTCTAGAGACAACATGTGTTGTAGTAGATATAACAGATGTGATTCTCCCTAAAACATTTAGGTTAAATGTGAACTGGAGGAACTTTGGGTTTTGTTTTGTTCTTCTTTGTTTTTGTATTTATGATGAAACTTTTTAATCCCAACAGCAAATCCGCCAGGAGCTACTGGATTCCCAGTTGAAAGTAGCCTCGCTGCAGGACATGTCCCTCCAGTTGCTGGTCAACTCTCAGGGCAGCGACTGCCTGGAGGCCAAGGAGAAGGTCCATGTCATCGGGAACCGCCTCAAACTGCTGCTGAAGGAAGTTACCCGAGACCTCAGAGAGCTGGCTAAGATCCTGGACATCACCAGCAGTCAGCAGGTACCGCCTCCTTCACGTCCCCCGTTCAGTGTCAACCTACGACACTGAATCTGAAACCGTTGTTGGAAACAAGATGGAAATTTTGTTTTAAAAAGAACTTTTTATTCCATTTGTTGATATCCATCTATAATTGAATTTCAAGCCTGTAATGAATTCCAAAACACGGTGGTACTGGGCCAATACAGTGTTACTAAGAAGAGGAAAATTATATTATTTTTTAATAGTTGATGGCCACAGGCGGTCATAATGACAGTTTGGCACAAAATCAGTTTCCGTAGTGGTTCAGTGTTTGAGGATCAAAGACGGACAAAAGGATCTGAACTTTATCAATCACTGAACGTTCCTTGAAGAGAAAGTGGGATTAATTTACATACTTCTCCTTGTGCAGTACATAATATAGTTTCCTAAATGTTTCCTTATTTTGGTCATTTTGAATCACTGCTCTGCATGTTTTAGATGACTTTTAAAACTTTACTGTTTAAATAAATTGTGTATGTACACCTTGTCCTGAGGTAGTGTCAACATCTCCGGCCTCGGAGGCGTCTGAGATGAGCCGTCATGTGGGGGATTGCGAGCCACACAAATCAAAGTTACAGATTGTTTGTTTTTTTTAATTGACATCTTCTGCTAAAAGGGGCCAGACTTTTATCAACAAGTTTAAAAGCTGTGGGGTTGTATCAGTAAAGGCCAGTAAAGGTTTTCGTGACGGCAGCGTTGATATACACAGAAACGTTGGCGCAATATAAGCGGCTGAAGAGCTTTCAAGATCTCTGCTAGAGATGTCCAAGCACGTTTCAACAAGATGACGAGAAAACCATATTGTGGACACATCAGAAAGGCTGTAGAAGGAGAAGGTATGGACTATTAGTCCTGGCCTGTTCCCAGAGGAAAGTGTCTGGAGGATTTTGAACAACCTCAAGTACTCACACTTTAAGACATGATTGCAGAGAGAATAAGACCAAACGATGACTGAAATGTGCTTTCACATCCTCAATAGAAAAAACCTTTTTTAGTTGTTATGAGAACAACTGAAATAACGCGGATGAGAAAGAAATGCTGAAATACTCAATCTTGGGTTCCTATTTTCTGTATTTGCATCAAACGTGAGAATCACTTTTTTCCATTTATCGACCCAACCTCTCTTGATTCAAGGTTGTATTTTCAAATAGATCAAATTAGAACACATCGTTTCAGCTGATGGTCAGACATCTAGATATCTGATAACTGCGTCTGTTTTGCGTTTGTAAATGTTTTCCTCATCAGGATCTGTCTTCCTGGTCATCTGCCGATGAGCTGGACACGTCTGGTTCCCTCAGTCCTGTATCAGGAAGGAGCACCCCAAGCCGGCAGCGATCGGTAATGTTGAACCCCGCCTGTTCATGCTTCCCTTTGAGAACCAGGAGTTTGGTGAACCCACTAGCAGTAGTGTGTGAAAGCCCCGATGAAGGCCAGATTCACCCCCGTCATCCTCAGATCTGTCCTCACACCTCTACACCACACCTGCCACGCACCTTCCCTCATTTGGACTCTAAACCTTTTTTTTCCTCTTTACTTCTTACATGTTGTCTCTTCCCACAGAAGATGGGGAACGTTTTCTTTTCCGTCTTCTTTCCTGTTCCTGTTTTCCCTCCTACCGTTTTTCTCTTCCAGTGTTTTGACACCTTTCCTCCACTGTTCTTCTCCTATTATTATTATTTTTTTATTATTACTATTTTCAGATCCCTGCTGTGTTCTCAGATGTAGTGGCTGTAATGGAAGTGCCAAAATTAGAAAAGCACTGTTGAAAATGTAGCTGCTGCTGTGATTTATCAGGCCTAATGTCATCATGGTTTACAAACCCGATTCAAAAGAAAATTTGGAAGATGGGTAACATGTAAATAAAGACAAATAATAATGAATGACAAATCTTATGAAACCGTGTTTTGTTCACAGTAGACAACATTTAAAGTGAAGCGGCTCATTGTCAGTTTGGCACAACGAGTTGGGACTCGAGTGTAGCGTCTCTTTTTTTTATCAACGGCCCATAAACACCTCCGAGGTGAGTTTTGGAGGAGGAATCTAGTTGCATTTACAGTCTGATGCAGGATTCGAGCTTCTCAGGAGTCCTGGGTTGTCCTTTTTGTTGTTTTTTTTACATCACGATGTGTCAGATGTTTTCAGATGTAAAAGGTCGTGTCTGCAGGTCGACTAGTTTAGTAATCAAACTACTACAAAGCCATGCTTTGTGAAGAATGCAGAACGGACGGGCATCCAGGATGGATTTTCAGACTTGTCCCTTGAACACAGAACTTTCTCCTGATTCCAGGAATTTGTTAAATGTGTGCTGTAAATCATGAGCTGCAGAAAGTGTCCACGCTGAAGCTCATTCTTCTTCTTCTGTTTCTTTTATATCTAATCATGTCACTGATCTGCTTCTGTTAAGCTTATTTACTTGAAAATGTTCCTCCAGATGTTTCTGTGCCGCACCACGTACTCCTCCTGACCTTTGTTGCTCATGTCCCAACGTTTTTTGAAAGTTTGAAATTTGACATCTTAACATTTTCATGAAATGTTAAGATGTCTCACTTTCAACATTTGATGTGTTTTCTGTTTTTCTGTGAACAAAATATGGATTTATGAAGTTTGTGAATCATTTTCAGTTTTTATTAACATTTTAGGCCCAAAACCAAACTTTTTTGTGGAATTGGGGATGTAATATTTTGCAGTGTTTTATTACAATTTATCAGATCAGTCCAAATAAGCGCGTCACTGCTTATATCATGTTTTATTTTATTTTATTCTTTTTTATCTGCTAAATGTCACTGTTACCCAAGAGTTTCATGCATCACATAGCTTTCTATCTGCAATCATGTTGTCACACTGAATTCAACGCAATTCAAAGTAGTGATGCACTTTGAAAAGCCAGACGCCTCGATATTACAGGTTACAAAATCTCTCACCTTCACATATGATTTTGTTGCTGCTCTTCTCTCATTTTGGGTTTTCTTTTCATCAGTAGTCTTGATTTGCCTGGACTGAAACATACTTTCTTTCTTTTACTCCCCCCCTCCCCTGTTCATTGCAAACAGCAACGGGGCAAATGTAGTCGGTCACAGCCTGGACCGTCTGTGAGCAGTCCACTCCACAGGTACCTTTCTGTTGGTTTCTAGCGCACCCAGAAGATAATGGAACTCAGCCCATGATGCGCTGGGAGACCGGTTCTTGCCCTCTAATGCAGCCTTGTAAAGAAGGAATCTCACAATTTTCAGTTTGTACTCTTGTGCCGGTTTAGCAGCTCATCAGAGTGAATTCCATCATCTTCTGTAAGTCTAGATGCTCTGTGTAGGTAGGTGATGAAGTGAGTGGCAGACCACGCATCCTTGATAAGAGTTTCACAAGGAATGGTGCAAAGCCTCTTCTCCGTCAGTGTCCTTGGCTGCTTAATATTGCTAACCAGAGGGTGTTTCTCACGCGTAACTCAGGTCCTTCCCTAACAACGCCTCGCTGTTGCTGAGCGCGCACACACTCCCCCTTTTTTCTCTCAAATTGCCGAGCCAGTAAATGTCTGCAATGAACAACGCAAAGGCTGCACTTTCCCTCCTTTTCTCGTGCTATCACTCTATCTCCTGTGTGGCATTTCTTCTTCTCTGCTGCTTTCTCAACGACTGTTCACCCCCCCCTCCACCCCCTCCGTCAGCCATCTGTGAGTCTCGTTAAATGGTAACGGGGCACTTTCTGTGACGATTTTAATGTCAATTTAAAATCCATTTGATCATGCCTTTCATTTTAAAAACGTTTTGGGACCATGGCAAACCATTTCCACCAAGCTGCTAACTGTGACATTTGATTAAATTAAAATCAATAACTTTTTATAGAGATTTTTTTTTACTGGAAGCATGTAGGGATTTTCCTGTTATACAACCCCCATCCCACCCCCCAAAAAACTAAACACTCAGACATTGGTAAAACATAAAAATATATACAGAAAGCGTTGACAGGAAAATAATTTAAAGCTTTTACTTAACTGAAAATAAATCAAAGACAATACATCAAAGGCTGAACCGGATAAAAGTTCCTGTTGATGCATTTACTGAAAGCAAACCTGGATTTCATGCCAGCAAGAAAATGTTTGAGAAAAGTTTAAAAGTAAAACACCTGGTGAGACGGCTGATTAGGTTCATTAGTAACAGGTTTACAAGGATTCACGCACGCATTGATGTAACAGGGGGAGGGGCCTCTTAAAGATTGTGCACTAATAGTTGAACAATATAAAAGTGGCAGTGGAAGCTAAAGTATAATTTGCTGATTTCAATGTCTTTGATAAGTTGTTGAAAAGATTCAGATAATCAGCAGAATTTTTCACTTCCACCTTAATATTATATTGCTGCAAAAACTGAAATGGTTATATGACAGTCGCTTCATGTGCTCAGTCATAAACCAGTGAACTTAAACCAGTGAACTAAACCAGTGAACTAAACCAGTGAACTAAACCAGTGAACTTAAACCAGTGAACTAAACCAGTGAACTTACACCAGTGAACATAAACCAGTGAACTTAAACCAGTGAACTTAAACCAGTGAACTAAACCAGTGAACTTACACCAGTGAACTAAACCAGTGAACTAAACCAGTGAACTAAACCAGTGAACTTACACCAGTGAACTAAACCAGTGAACTTAAACCAGTGAACTTAAACCAGTGAACATAAACCAGTGAACTTACACCAGTGAACTAAACCAGTGAACTAAACCAGTGAACTTAAACCAGTGAACTTACACCAGTGAACTTAAACCAGTGAACTTAAACCAGTGAACATAAACCAGTGAACTTACACCAGTGAACATAAACCAGTGAACTTACACCAGTGAACTAAACCAGTGAACTAAACCAGTGAACTTAAACCAGTGAACTTACACCAGTGAACTAAACCAGTGAACTAAACCAGTGAACTTAAACCAGTGAACTAAACCAGTGAACTTACACCAGTGAACATAAACCAGTGAACTTACACCAGTGAACTTAAACCAGTGAACATAAACCAGTGAACTTAAACCAGTGAACTAAACCAGTGAACTTAAACCAGTTAACTTAAACCAGTGAACTAAACCAGTGAACTTACACCAGTGAACATAAACCAGTGAACTTACACCAGTGAACTTAAACCAGTGAACTTACACCAGTGAACTAAACCAGTGAACTAAACCAGTGAACTTAAACCAGTGAACTAAACCAGTGAACTTACACCAGTGAACATAAACCAGTGAACTTACACCAGTGAACTTAAACCAGTGAACATAAACCAGTGAACTTAAACCAGTGAACTAAACCAGTGAACTTAAACCAGTTAACTTAAACCAGTGAACTTACACCAGTGAACTTACACCAGTGAACTAAACCAGTGAACTTAAACCAGTGAACTAAACCAGTTAACTTAAACCAGTTAACATAAACCAGTTAACTTAAACCAGTTAACTTAAACCCAGGAACACTGGGCATTGCTTGAGCCAGTTTACTGTTTGCTTTAAGGTGCAAGTGTTGCTTAACCTGAGATTTTTTTTTAAAAGTTATAAATGTTGACGAATGTCTGACGAAGAACAGGAAGCCAACTGGCTGGTTGTCAGCTGTTCACACATCTTTGAAGGCACCACTGATAGTAACTGGTGCAGATGATTCAAACTTAAACTTAAAATTTAAACTTTCACTGGGATTGATGGCGTTTACAGGTGAATCTGAGGTGACTACCGGATCAATTCGGTATTTTTGGAGCTTCTTTAGTCTAAAAAAGATGTTTCAATGAGCTGTGGAGACTTGCAGGGAAGTGTGACATCAGGGAGGGTTCATCCTGCCACCTGACGGCGGAGAATTTCCCTCGTCCACCTTCTCTGAAATCTCTTTTTCACGAATCAAATTAAACATTTTTGGCAAAACAATTTAAAAAAATCAACTTCAATATACTACATTATGTTTTTGTAATAGTTTCAATTTCACAAAAGTTTTAAATTCTTGCAAATCACTGCATGGTACTTACATTTTTCACAGCATGCAAACCTTTTTGGAAACAGATTCCCTTTTTATTGACCAAGTATTTTAATCCCTGAGGCTATAGGAGGACACTTTATAGTGAAGGTGACCAAATTAGTCATTATTTCTTATTTGAATTTAGCCGGACCAGCCATTTCCTGTCATTTACAGCCATTTTCACCGATACGCAACATACCAAACCAATCTCAGATTGGGGGCGGGGTTTATGAGAAGACTGAGCCGTCCAAGAGCCACTATTCAAAACAACCGATATGGCTGCAGAGTTACTAATAACACTTTTTTTTACTGCAAAACTGACAACTGTAATTCGCCGCTGTTCCTACTCCACTGCACGCCATTTTGGATGTCTTTTGTTGATACTGGTCCGGTTACCGCTCTGTCTACATCACGCATTGACTCTGTGGTTGTACACCTGTCCTACAGGCATTTTTTTTTTAAATCTATGTCCTTTGGTACCGCCCCCCTGGAAATAAAAGTCAAAACCAGACCAATTCTTTGTTTCAAAGAGGGGAGAAAACATTGGGATGGCTGGCCAGGCGCGATTTGAATTATTACGCTTAGAACTGGAATAATTCCTCCTCCCACTAGATTTTGTTTCAACCGGCTCCGGCTTCATGTTTATCAAATATCTTTGCATCATTACTCTAATCAACAAAATGAATTGGTATATTTCCTAAATGGTTCCTTGTTTAAACTGCAGCTCAGGAAGCTGTTTCTAATTGCTGTGCTCCTTTCTTTGCCTCGGCATGCTTTGCATATTTCTTCTGGACACAAACTCTCCGAGTCTGTGATTTTTAAAACCAAGAATATGTCGGTCGTCTCAGACTTCCAGCATGCCCTTTTGTCTTTTATCCTAACACCTTCCACGAAGGAATGCAAGCACAGATGACGTGTATTTGTGTGGTCCAGTACTGCAGTATGTATGCCTTGAATCCTGGTTTGTGACTGTCTTTGTAACCGTGTTTTTATCCACCCAGCCTCAGTCAGCATGTAGATCACGGTACCAAACGCCGTTTCAGTGTCGCTTTGCGCTGTGTTTTCTTGCGGCGTCGTTAAAACGCAGCGTTGTGCTTGCATTGAAGCGCTGCCGTACAGTTCCCCTGCTGCTGAACTGAGATCTTATTTGGATTGAAAACAGGCAGACACGCCTGAACAATTCCTCGTTTGGACAGAAGGATATTCAATTAGGAGAAATTGTTGAATTTGTTTACAGGATTAGACAAATTTGATTTTGTTCGCTCCTATTTTAGTAGCAAAGCAAAACGGTGTGGTTCATTAAAGGTTGGTGTTGTTAGAGTGGCAGTTTAGACGAGAGGGGGATTTTATGTTTCTGTGATCGATGTGGTGCACTAAAGCCCGCCCTCTGCTCGGTTGTGAATGCGTGTATGTGCAGGTCTCTCAGCGACGCTGGATCCGCTTCCTGCCCTTCTGACCCGGGGGCGCCGTCAACTCGTAGGTCCGCATTCACGAGGCGCGTCCTCTGGGTGGCGCTGCCTCTCTGGCTCCTCCTGCTCCTGTTAGTGGTCTTCGCCTTCCTGCTGCCACTGTCAGAAGAGGACTACTGCGCTCAGTCCAACAACTTTGCCCATTCCTTTTACCCAATGCTCAGCTACACTAACGGGCCCCCTCCCGTCTAGGTGAGCTGCACAAAGGCTCAGTTCCAGTATTTGGATGGGAGTCGACGTTGGGAGCAAAAACTAACCTTCATCCATTCATACTGCAGAAAGACGGCTGCCTTCTACAGTTACTCTCTTTGTGTGTAGCACATAGGATCAAGCATCCCACTATGTTACTCTATATAACACTGTTTCAATTATAAAGTACTTCCGGTGCAGCGGCTAAAAAGAAACGGTAGATTTTGTTCCCAGTAGACGTCTGCTGGATGGATGAACAGTTTCAGGTGTGGAGGACTCGTAGTCATCTGAAGACGGCTGTCAGTGGAAAGTTCAACCTGTGAATCTGCTTCTACAACAAGCAAAAATCATTTAATATAACTTACATGGCAATTTATTTTTTTACTTGTATTTTGGCATGTGGTTTAAGTCCCTGCTTTTATTTACTTATATCCATTTTCGTGTCTGTGGCAAACATTTTTAACTGGAATTCCTTTGAAGCCAAGTGTTTTAGAAAAAGACGCAGGAGTTGAACCTTTTAACATCAGCCATCTTTGGTCTTTATACATACTGCTGTTTTTATTTTTTAAAAGAGTATCTCATGTCTTTAAGGTTATCTTTTGAAATTATGACATATAGAGCTATTGTATATTTTGTATGACCGTCAGTTGAGTATGAGATGTATAACAGTCTGGGATTATTTAACATGTGTAAATAATGAAGAAACTAATATGAGATGTGTGTGTATGTATATGCAACCATCAAAAACAACGAATGCCAAATCCTCATTCTGATATCTGTCTTTTTTATTAGTATTTTCTGTTTTCCATATTAAATTGTGGAACATCAAATATGAAGAATATATATGTTGTGTGTTGACTTTGGAGGGACGACTGAGACTGGCGACGTGCATTTGACGTAAGCGCTGGTAAATAGGAAAAGAGGGGGTGGGGCCGAGTAAAGTTAAGTAAAGCCCCGGACGAATGAGCCGGGTGCACATACCCGCTTATTCCCGTTCAGGTTGAAAGGGTTCTGCTGGAGTCCGTCCCAGCTCTGGTCACAGGTCGCCGGTTCATCGCAGAACCACGAACAAACAACCACGCATACTTAACTCACTGCTGCGGGTCATTTAGATTCACCTGTTAACCCGACAAACATGTTTTTGGACTGTGGAAAGCAGCAGAAAAAAAGCCTTAAGTAATTTGATAACTTCACAATTTGGAAGAGCTGAAGTTGTGCAGTCCAGCCCCAACATGTGAGGAACCATCCGGAAATCCAACTGCTGAATTATGGAAAGGGGAAATACTGTTTAAGTTGTGTATGAATAAATAATTTAATAATTGTCCTGAGAGTCCATGTTGCCTCTGAGGTTTGTCTGCTGTTAGATCCTATCAAAAGGCTTGGGCAACTATTTTTCCCTCCAAATCAGCCTCAGCAGACGTATGTTTTTTTGACTTCTCACGTTTGTTAGTTTTTTGGTCCGACTTCGCAAAAGAAATCTTTGCAACCATCTTGCTTTGTTTCAGATCTATCAGCATGTGATATGTGCATAAAACGTACAGGTGGACCTGTGGTGAAAAGGTGCAACTTTATGCAGCAAACGTGCATTATATTAAAGATTTTATACTTTTTTTAAAAATCCAGAGTCAGCTCCAGCCTCCCCCCGCCTCTCTGTCCAGCCAGGCTCCGTCTCAGGGAGGAGAGCTGCTCTCGGTCCGTCGTGCTCTTCTCCCTGGACTCTGCAGGTCTGACCTCAGTGGGCTCAGCTTCTTCTCCTCCTTCACCTTTGCATCCACCAGCTGATCCAGCATCTGTTTCTCCTCTCTGAATCAGACTCTGTGGTCTGATTTTGGTCCATAACTTTAGTCAGACACAGCATAGACCCCAGTGGGAGTTGTGTTTAGTAAAGTAAAAGTGACTTTATTCACGTTGGCTCATTGTTTCTAAATACTCAGGTCCGTTTGTCATGTAGGCATGTTTTTCTTTTAGGGCCAGATTCCCATAAAATTCCACTTTAACCAAGCCATAGTTTAAGATTTAACACAAACACACCAGACATTCTGAGGTGAAAAGGCCTCTGGAGCTACGTGGGATCCAGACCCGTCTCCTTCTGCCTTGAGCGAGCTGGGCCTTTGGCTCCGTGCTCAGTGGCCCTCAGTCCTGCTTGCAGACGCTCCTGCTTTTTCTGCAGCCTCTTGGTCTCCAGATGACCGTCGTCTCGCTTTACCTATTAGGAATGTTTTAGATTTGTGAGTTGAAGACCGAAAACAAGTTAAAAATGACATCTTTTGTAGTGTTATGTCCGGTAATCATGCTCCTTATGTCAGTGCTAAGAAGTGATGGAGAAGCTGCCTTTCGCTGTGAGCTGTGCGCCAGACTTTTGCTCTCCACCAAAGCAGCTGCCTCTTGTTTCACAAGTTGTTCTGCACGTGACAAGATGCTGGCCAGCCTCTCCAGGAACATCTGGAGCTTCTTCTCGGCTGCCTTGGCCTTTCTCTGAAGCGCCTCCACCTGTTTCTCCAAACAGTTGGACGTAAGGCCTGCTTCTCGACTTTAACAGCTCTCCTTCCCGCCGCCAGGCCATCCAACTCCTGAAAGAGACAACACAATGACGTTGAGTTGAGACCGTGTTCTGGAGCTGCTGTTTGTGCTTTATTCATGGAAAAACTCACCGAAGACCATGAGATCTTGTCTTGGAAGAGTATTTTTCTGCTAATATCAGTATTAACATTCCAAGAATCATCTAAATCTGATTACTTGCAAAAGAACTTAATTTACCCATTATACTTTTTGGTATATCTTCATGTTGGGAAATCAAACGCAGAGATAACCTAAGTGAGTGGGTGAGACCTTTTAGGTCAAACTGCACCATAAACATTTCTTAGAAGAATGTGAAGCTGTTAAGTAGCGCTCTGGGTGATCGGAGGGCTGCTGCACCACTGGCCGCCTTCGTCCCGTCTTGTTCCAGCTCTGTCACCAACCTCATCACCGTGTCTCTTCCAGGTCGCTTCACGCCGTCCTCCAGCAGCCCTCATCTTCAGTCTCTTCTTCACAGTATATAAGTAATTATGAAAGGAAAGAATGATATGAGCTGTTAAACTCCCATCTATTTGGCAGGAAACAGACTCCAACGTAGTTAACAAATTAATTGAAGCTCACATTAATTAAATGTTCAGGCTTTTTGAATACCTGTAATTTGAAAAGCCTACCTCATTAGAGTTTTCCATTATGTTCATAACTGGGAGTATTGCAGGGAAAGTAAACATACAGTGAGTTGTTTCTGTCGTAAGAAGACAGCCAACACTAAACACGAGTTATTCTCGACTCCACCACAGAGGGCGCTGTACTGAAGCGCGTCAGTCTTTTAATTATTTTATTTATTCATTTATATTTGTTATTGGATACATTTAAATGTAGCCACCATATATGCAGGTTTATACTTCACATATCACGCAAACATTTAAAATAAAATAAAAGGATCAAACGCTAGCCACTGTATCTGAAGGTTGCATTACGGATTTTGATGCCCTGAGATTAGACTGTCAGGTAGTCTTGTCACGCTGCAGTAATACCACCAGCCTGAGCTTTAACCTCTAATATACCTGTAAGTTACTATAATGTATAAAAATTATGACCCTGAATGGATTTTTATCACGTTGTTTTTCTTAAATGAACACTTGTCAGACGCGTGTAAGTACGAGTTCGTGCAGTTCAGCCTGCAAGTTTATAAAATGGGACGTAAATTGCTGCTCTATACAGGTCATCTCAAACCGGAAACTACGGAGGAAAAACAACAAACACGCCCCCGCGACTGTCAAACGGGCAGTCACGTGGTTCTGCGAAATTTTAACTTTTATTTTAATGCAACGCTTCACGCCACCGTCTTGTCACATCTTTTCAACATTACGATCGTTTCGGGCTGCTCATATTTTCACTCGGGTAAGCCGGTTGACGTCTGCTCCGGTTCGTAGCAGCACCATCCTGTTGGCGTGCTTTTATGGGTTTGTCCTTTATTGTCCTTTATTTTCACATCTAATTTAATATCGCGGCGTCCGAAGGATGCTGCCGGCCAGCGTCGTCCAGGTCGGACGGCTCACGTCGTTTTAACTGCGTCACATCAACCCGCGTCTGCTCTTTAACTCATTTTCACGCTCATATTGGTGATGAAGCTGTGCTGTTGCATCGCTTCTAATCCGACATACTTTGCGGCCAAGCCACGTGTGGAAATGGACTTCCCGAACTGCTGTCTGGCATTTGTGCTCAATCCCGGTGCTGTCAGTTTGGAAGAAGTTGGTGCCATCAAAGAGGATAGACTAGATTAGGAAAACAGTGTTGATTCAGCAGGTTTACACAGTCAGCAGCATCGTTTTTGGGCTCATAATGTTGCTGAAGAAACCCCGATCATAATACCGCCACCACAGGTCCAGACTGAGGGGAGACTCTCCCCCTACTGCTCCTGTCACCCTGGAGTGGGGGGGACGTGGACTCATAAGACCACCTAACCTTTTTCTGCTTTTTTCTTGTTATAATAATAATTGAGTGCTCTTCGTATTGTTAGTGTGACGCACAGTTAAACAGAGCTGCCAGTTCTGCAGCTGATGCTGTTAAATTAGATTTAGTCAAACATTTAAAGGTTCCTTTTTTTTGGCCACTTTTTTCCTGGAAGGTTAAGTTTTTTTTTTCCTCTCTGTCAGGTTTTACTGATTAGTTTGACTCTTCTTAACTAAGTTTTAGAGGTATATCAACCTATCTCCTTGTTGGTTTTGTGTGCTTGATGCTGATGAGATTTTCCATGTGGATGTCATGTGTCTTTTGACATGCTTATTAAAAGAACAAGAAGTTCGTGTTTAAGCTCAAACACGCATGAGTCATTTACTTAATTTAATGCAGGTGATGTATTTATTTGTTTGGCCAGGCAGAGTGTGATCCCACTGGTTTCCTGTGGTGTAGCTCACCCGTACGGCTGTCCATGGAAGATGCTTCTGCAGAAGTTGTGCTCCAGACTGGAAGTTCGGCGGCCTGCAGATGCCAAACGCATCATTGCTGCAGTCACTCAGACCAAGTCTATCCACCCACACACGTATGAGTCCAAGCCCAGGACTCATTCTGGTTCATGGGTCTTTACGAGGACGTGTCATTTTAACAGTCTTCATCTGCAGCACATCCATAAAAAACACGTTCCAGCTGCCTGGGGTGACGCTGTAAGTCTTCGTACAACTCGTTTAACTGATCCTGGGATGTTGACTACATTTACAGTTGGACATCTCCGTTCTTATGCGTCCAACATTGTAAAGTCGGTGCTAAAATCAGGTGTAAATCCAACAATATTGCCTGGAAAAAGAGCTCCCAAAGGACCACGCACAAAGCAGCCTTCACGGGCCAATCAGCCTTCCCAAGACGACAAGGTGATTTATGTGGAGGCAGATTTGCGACCAGTTTTCATCTGTTGCCATGTATTGATTGGTTTGATTATTAATTCAGACGTTTTTACGTCTGTAGGATATGATGCAATGCATCGCCTTTGCCACGGCGGATCAGTATCATTTGCCGACACTCTGCCATGACCTGATGAACCATGGCTTCCATGAAGTAGATTTTCCAAGAGGTATGACTACGATTACATTAGATCAGCAGTGGTGCGTGCCCCTTGGAGCACCTTATAATGGGCATTTTTTGTTTTATTTTATTTAAGATGCCTCAAACGTGCTGGTGATAAGCACAGACATGGCTGCAAAACCAGATGACAATGCTCTCATGTTCTTCTTCAGGTAGGAAGTGCTTTGTCTTGAACGTAGGGTACAGGTACAGGTAACACCGGTTTAAACATGCATTTTTCTTCCTTGAAAGTGAACAAAAAAATATTCAGTAACATTAAGTAAAGGCTTTTTCATACCTAGTCTGAAATCCAGTGAAATACTTTGTTGAAGGCTCTTATGAGTTTGTGACAGGATTTAGATACCAGGGTAAAAACCAAAACGATTCAACAGCCAGAACCACTTTTCTTACAGCGCTGCGTCACCTTCTGCCTCTAATCCGGCTGTTTTCCACGTCCTAGTTATGAAGGAAGCTCACATTAACAAGTAAATCAATATCCTTAAATAAACAATCCAAAGTATTTTAATGTGAACTCCGGAGATAGATGGCGATTTTAGTGATGCACGGACAGATGAAAGGTTAAGAAGTCGTCTCCATTAGAGAGACTGTTGCTCATCTGTTAGTAACGTTTTTGTTCCCACGTTTCCAATTTCAGGGAAGGATCAGTGGTTTTCTGGAACGTCGAAGACAAAACGGTAAACCTAAGTACTTTTCATCATTTGAATCTCTTAACTTCTCTATTTATAATATATAATTCTCTACATATAATTTCTTCTTTGCCCTCAAAGATGAAAACGGTTATGAGACTGCTGGAACATCACGAGATCCAGCCTTACGAAGTGGCGTTGGTTCACTGGGAAAACGAGGAGATCAACTATGCTGTTGAAGAGTGTGGTCATCATCTTCATTGTCTTTCATTAGCTCATGCACATGTTGTCTGCCTTCTCTTTTATGTCCAAATCTTTTCCTTTCAGGGGAAATGCAAAGCTGGAGCGGGGAAATTTTATTCTGAGTGACGAGATGGATCAGGAGGAAGCCGTCCTGGTCAAGTTTGCGTTTTCAAACGCTCTGTGTTTGTCCGGTGAGACGCAGGTTAAAATCATCGAGAACTGTGTTGTTTTTGAACTTCAGTTCGAGTCCAACTCGCTTTTCTTTTTCAGTGAAGTTGGCGATATGGGAGGTGGCGTTGGACAACTTTGTAGAGTCAATTCAATCAATTCCAGAGGTGCAGAACAAACAAGCATCGTGAATAATTAATGACAAGTAGCTGTTGTTTGTGTGAGATAATTGTTAAAACATTCATGTTAATGCCCTGAATTGTTTCTTTTGTTTGTTTTTAAGACACTGAAGTTGGGTAAAAGGGTGAAGTTATCCTCTGCAGAGGTTATGCAGAAGATAGGAGAGCTATTTACGTTAAGGTACATTCGCTTTCCTGTGAAAAGCAGCTCGTTCATGGTTAACAACGACCCAAAGCTTTCCAATTACCAGCAACACCATTCTCTCTCTCTCTCCCTTCACTCCAGATTTAAGTGGAGCTATTTTCAGTTGCTGTAAATCTACTTTTACATCTTTGATTGTCAAATGCTGGGATCTTAAACGGTGTGTTTCGACATGCTCCTGTGCAGGCACTGTATAAACCTGAGGTCCGACCTGCTCCTCACGCCCGATTTCTACTGGGACCGAGAAAACCTGGAAAAGCTCTACGACAAGACATGCCAGTTCCTCAGCATCAACCGCCGAGTCAATGTAAACATAAACTCGCGTCAAAAACAGAGATGGATATGCTTTTAGATCACAGATGTTTTACACATCGCCCTCCTCTTGTGTGGTCTTTAGGTCGTCAATGAGAAACTGGAACACTGCACGCAGCTGACGGACCTGATGAGGAGCCACCTGAATGAGAAGCATAGCTTCAGACTGGAGTGGATGATCGTCATCCTCATCACCATCGAGGTAAACGAGCTCCTGCAGAGCCTGATCTCCAAATTCCAGATTCAGGTTCACCTTGAACCATCACATCAAACTTGGGAAGCGCTAATGATGAAATGATGCTTCTCTTGTAGGTGATGTTTGAACTTGCAAAGATGATCTTCTGAACTGCTGCTCCAAGAACACACAAATCTTAAGACTTTTGAAGCTGTGCAAAAGTATTTTCAGTGATCCGTGAAGCAGCAAAGGGACCTGAAGAATCCTGAATGTCTTTTTTTTTTTTTTTCCCGTTTCACTGTCTAGATTTTAAGAAACGCACAATGAATTGTTTGTTTTATGTAAGAAAAAGTATGTGAAACTAAGTGGTTTTCAGCATTAATTATGAAATGTGATCTGAGCGTCGCCTAGATAAAGACAACGAGATTAAACGGATTTCCTATTTTTATTGAAAACACCCATTAAATGTTCGCAGTGCTGGAGGCAAAAGTAAGTGAAGCAGTAGACTTGTAATTACAGCTGATTGGAGTCAGTAGTTTTCACTCTGGAAGTCCAGTTAGTGATCTGAGTTTGGAGGTGAGGTTCAGAGCTGCTGCTCCACCAGTCTGCAGAGAAGTACGGTGGAGGGGGCACCATGATTTGGGCTTTCTTCGCTGCCACAGACCCTCAAACACTCGACATCTTTTAAAAGCAAGTTGACCAACTTGTTATGCAGGTCAAAGTCAGGCTGGTTGTCCACCAGCTGACTCGGTAGAAGTCGGGTGGTGCATCTGGACAGCTACCCTGGTGGCAGGTCCACCACAGACTGGTGTCGGGAAAATAAAACCCGCGTTATCAGAGCCCAGAACTGTAGCCCCCGTAGAGATGTAGTGGAACGACCTCCAGAGAGACGTTGCCAAGTGCATCTGACCAGGGATTTACCTCCGAGGCAGTGTGAATGTTCAATACGTGCATGCTGTGATCTCTTGTGTATTATCAGTTATGTCTAACTTTGGGACTTGGATGATCACATTTAAAACAGATTCAGCAGTAGGTTCAGTTTTTCTTGCCCTTGTTTATACAAATCGGTCATTTTCTTAACTTCTGCTGGAGATCAAAACCTCACAGGGTCCTGACAGGAACGTACCGTTTTAATACCTGATCACAGGTGAAACTTCGTGTCTCTTACAGAGTATAAAGTAATAAATTGTTAGTTTTACAGGGAGTTATTCGTCATATGAGTTCAGAGACTGACTTATACGCGTGGTCAAATTTTATTGGTGCCTTTCCGAGAGAGAGAAAAACCCCACAATGGTCACTGAAAGAACTTGATACTGACAAAAGTAATAATGCATACAGATTTACAAAATAAAACTAATGAAACTCAGACAGTGCTTTTGAATTGTGGTTTGACTGAATCGTTTTAAAAAACTGGCCTAATGAAACTGGCCATGACAAATCAGTTGGACACCTGGAAAAAATGTAAAGTAACGTGTTAAACTAAAGCATGTCAGAAGTTTAGGCTCCACAGGACTGAAGACAACCTCCCTGGACGTTGACACGAGGACAACTGATGACAAGCTGAGGGCGTCTGGAATCTGCAGCTACCGTGAAGTCTCAAGACCATCGCGACGTTCTGGAGACAAATGTGCTGCCCAGTGTCAGAAAGCCAGGTCCCCGTCGCAGGTCACGGGTCCTCCAACAGGATACCGACACAACTAAAACCAGCCAAGAACAACTGAGAACAAACTCTGGATTACTCGGAAGTGTCCTATGAGTCCTGATTGAAATCCTGCTGAACATTTGTGGAAACATCTGGAACATACAGTCTGGAGAAGACACCTTTCAAACCTGAGACATCTGGAGATGTTTGTTCATGAGGACCAGGACTCCTGTCCACAGGTGCACAAGTCTTAGTTGTGGAAGAAAATATTAAGTTTAGGGTACCGACAAAATTTGCCAAGACCAGCTTCATCAGAGCTTTGTATTTATTTATTTTAATGATTCTTTAAGTCAGTTTTAGTACATTATTACTTTTATCAGTTTAGAGTTATTCAGTGACCATTGTGAGTGTTTCTTTCGATGGGAGGACACCGACAGATTAGTCCACATGTTCATGTGACATCACATGTGACTCCTGTGTGACTGCAGAAAAACACAAAACATGTGAACGCGTCCAGACTTCATCAACTTTGACTGCTGTGTTGAAGAAGATAAATAAAGTTATCTGTTTTCAAACATTTGCTTGAAATGCGTCACTGTTTGCATAGAAAACATTCACTTTCATTTACTGTTGGTGATGTGTAAGTTGAAAGTAAAACTGAAATTTGCAGGTATTAATTTATTCAAGTAAAACTTTTATTAATAAAACACTGGTTGATAGATGAATACAGGGAACTCAGGGCTGTATTTCATATTTAGTAATTACTTGAGGCTTGAGGATTTCGCATAAAATTCATTATTTGCAGAATAAATGAAAAGGTATGAGCACGACGGCCCGTCTCCAGCGTGTTTCTCAGCCTCGCCACAGTGATTGCTGAGCACATGGTAGCAACAATACTTCAAACAAACGATATGGACTCCACCGGGCGAAAAGTGGTGCCGCTTTAAGGCTCTGCAGTTTACTTACATGTATTAAAGTAACTTAAACTTCAGACACATTCACTTTGTTTCATGCTGTTAATTTTCTAAATGCTCAAAGAAAAAAAAAGTTTAAAGTCACTCTATGTAGTAATACCACGTCTGACCACATGGTGGCAGCATATCACAAAGTTTATCCCCTGGTGTTACAATGAAGTGCACCTCTAGTGGGATAAAGTGGTATTACAAGACGTGCCAGCCCGTCCCCTCGCATTACCAGAAGTGGTAATCGGTACGTAGAGTGGTTTTAACTTTTAAATGTGACCAGGTCGGCTTGTAGACACACATAAGCAGACATTTATGTACAAAATTCAATAACAAAAAACCCCAGTATCTTCTGGTCCACTTGTTAGTTTTTAGGTCTTCTGAGAAAACACAGTGAGTGAAATAAGAATTAAAAAAAAAGCTGAACAATAATCGATCTATGAACACAGATGAAACAGTGAAAGCTGTGAAGTATCTACATATACTAATATATAAAAGTGTGATATTTTGGGGGTTACATACATGAATTAATACTGCTTCTGAATACACTGTTATGCTTTTTGAAACTTTAAAAGACACACCAGTTAAAAAATATTATTCTCTCTACATATACATTCTGTTTTTAAAAAGGGAATATGTTGTTACATATATGACTGAAAAATTAAATTAACTGAAACGCCTTGGTGGATGATGTAGCCTGACCTGAAGTCACCCTGCATTCCCTCTGAGAAGATGACGCTCTTCTTGCCACACCTCCATCATAACTCACACTTTTTAATGTTATCATATAAACCAAAACCAGTCTCGGCAGTAAATACTGGAATATAACCGAGTTATTACACATCAATAATAATAATTATAAAATAAAGACTTGAATGTTTGTTCCAGAGTTTCTTCCTTTTCCTTTTTTGGTAGTCCAACCTGTGAAAAATAAAGAAAAACATTTTCAGGATGTTAATATGTTTGTATTTGTCATGATCAGTGGGTCTGATCCTGTAAAACTGAGCTGGAAGACAGTTAAGAGCCTAACCTGCCAGTCAGACTTGGTTCAGGTTCCGTTAATCCCACTACACTGCTGGGACGGTGGATTCCAGGTCCTCAGGTGCAACAGCAAAATCTTCTCCTTCGCTCTCAATTTCACACGTTGAGGTTTTGTGCATCTCCCCTTGATTTTCTTTGTCTTCAGTCTCATTTTCGCTCAATGTTTCCTGCTCAAGTTCAACTTCTGCTCTCTTTGTTTGCACCTGCTTGGTCTGCTCCTCCGAAGGTTTCTTCACCTCCTGTGTAGACATCTGAGCTTCCTCTTGCATGCAAATGTCTTCCTCAGCATCCAACCACACATCCTGATCTTGACTTTCTTCATCCACAGATTTAAAAATCTCTTTAGTCTCAGAGAGAGCTGTCTTACGCAGGAGCACTGTTGTCCTCTCTTTTTGTTGTGGCTGTATTGTTTCAGCGGCGTGGACCATCAGTTCTACTCTTTCAGTGCATTTGATTTGTTCTACTGGTTCTATTATTTCCATCGCCTGGATGCCGACGTCCTGCAGCACCGGCTGACTTGTGATCACAGCTCTTTGGGTTGAGTGCCAGTCTGCGGCTGGTTCTTGGACTTGTGTTGCCTGAACTGCAACCTCGGTTAGCTCGGGCTGTTTTTCGCTCTCAGCTTTTTGTGCTGCATTTCTTGGATGTGCAGGTTCTACTTCCTTCGCTGCCTGAACACCAACTTCAGACGCGTCAGCCTGCTTCACAGATCCAGTTGTCTCCGTAGTGGGAGGAGGTGGTGTTGGGCCCTTCGTTTGCCCGAACTGTATGTTGAGTTTAAATTCTAAAGAGAGGCTGGAAGGAGACTCCGTGTTACTTACTGATGAGACCAGTCCTGTGTTTTGGGGGACTGCCAATCCGGCGTTGCTGTGGCTAACAATCTGGCTTTGGGTGGTTCGTGGGCTTTCTGTTTCTGCGGTGATTTCATGTAGTTTCTTCACAGCTAATTCCTCTGCCGCTGCATGTACCTCAGATTTTTCCAGGTCAATTTCAGTTTCCTTCAAATCCTCTTTGTATTTATGGATTGACGCATCCAAACTATCTGGACTTTCAGATTTTTGCTTGAGCTCAATGGGCACAAGATCCTCATCTTGGACTGGAGATCCTTCACTGATAACAGCAGGAGCTTCATCTGGCCTTTGTTCCGCTGGCCCTTCAAGCTTGTTTGATTCACTTTGTTCCTCCTCACTGCGGTCCGTCATGGCATCCAGCTGTTTAAGGACTCGTTCCAAATTTACAACAACCGATTCAGGTATGGCCTCTGTTCTCTGAGCATGCCGAATAACCTCTTGAACTGTCACCTTGATTCTTTCATTACACGCTTCGCCTTCAACTACAGGAGCAGCAGAGAGATTCTCCACCTTCTGAATTGTTTCATGACAAACATCTATGACTTCTTTGGTTTGCGTAACCCCCACCTCGATCACTGTGTCAAAGTTATTCTCAGCTGATCTTATATCGACGTCCATCAGCTGTACCTGAACTTTCTGGTGTTCCTCAAACTCCACCGAGGGCACGTGCATCATCACAACCATGCTTCCTGTGTCTGATATCTCATTTATGTTTTCTTGCACCAATGGCTCTGCAGTCTCGACTTGACCACAGAACTCTGCCTCACCTACAATTCTGCTTATAGCAGGTTCATGAACCAGAACATTAGGTTTCTCCAGTGAAACATCTTTCAGACTACACGTGACAACTTGCTCCACAACAGCATAGTCACTTCCAGTAGCCTTTACCTCAACACCTGGGCACTCACCTACTTTCTCCCCCGGTACACTCTCCTGCACCCCACAGAGGTTCACTTCATGAGGGGGTTCTTCTGAAACTTCAGTACTGTCCACACAAGGTGCTGGAATTTCTTCTGTACATACTGTTTTCTCTAGGACCTGAGCAGTACTCGATTCCTTACTTACAGAATAAACATGAACTGCTGTTAAAGGTTCTAACTCCTCTGCAGCTTCAGCAGCCCTCTCCTCGTGCCTAACGTCAGCATCACATGGGATGCTTTCTTTTTCCTCAACCTCGTTTATCTCTGAAGGCTGGTCCAGTTGAGGAGGGGCTTTTAAATCAGTCTCTTCTGGTTGGAGAACACCCTCAGGAACTGTTTCCCTTTCCAGATCCTGATCGTCACTTTCCTTGACTGCATGTGCAGCTGGAGTTTTAGATGCTTCTGCATCAGTTTCGGCTTCAGTTATGTCTTTGACATCAGGTGAAAGTTCTGGATCTACAGGTGGTTTTTCTGGCTCTGCGTCAACTTCGGCAGTCGTTTCGGTTTCACCTGGAACAGCTTCCACTGCTAGGGTTTCTTCTGTTACAACTTTAAATGATTCTGAATCCAATGTACCAGATACAGCAGCTGCTGGTTCTTGAACTCGAACAGTTTTAGGTGCATCATCTGGCTCAATGTCAGCTTCATTCAGAGGTTCCGCTTCCGCTTCTGGTACCTGTTCAACTGTTTCTGTTGCTGTTGGAAGAGTATTATTTGATGCTACTTCTTCAATTGATTGAACCCTACTGTCCTCTGACTCTAATGCAGCAGTTTTTACATCTTCAGTATCTTCAGAACGGTCGGTTTTAGGAAGCTCTGTTGTTGGCTCTATGTTCTCTGGCTCTTCAGTTATTCCAGTGACTTGGTCTGTCTGCTTTGGTTCATCTGGATCTATTTTTGGAGGTGGAATATCCCCTAAAGAATGTACTTTGTCTTCAAAGGACTGAATACTGCTCTCGCCTGACTCTAATGTTTGTGCTTTTTTAACTTCTGCTTGTGACTCTTCAGTTACTTCAGTGAGAAGCTCAGTCATGTGTTTGAGCTCATCTTGATCAATTTTATGTGTTGGAATATCCTCTGTAGATGGTAACTTGTGTATGGACTGAGTAGCGTTCTCTCCTGACTCCAGTGTTGCTGCTTGTTCAACTTCTGGTTCTTCTGTATCTTTAGCATCATCGACTTCAACAGCATCTGTCTGTGACTCATCACTTACTTCAGTTAGAAGCACATGTGTTTGTTTGAGCTCATCTTTATCCATTTCTGATGGTGGAATATCCTCTGAGGACTGTACTTTGTTAAGGGACTCAGCAGAACCCTCTCCATACTCAGATGTGTCTGCTTGATCAACTTCAGCATCGGTTTGTGGCTCTTTGTTTTCTAGCTCACCAGTTACTTCTGCAAGATCCTCATCTGTCTGTTTGAGCTCATCTTTATCCATTTCTGATGGTGGAATATCCTCTGAAGACTGTACTTTGTGAAGGGACTCAGCAGAACCCTCTCCATACTCAGATGTGTCTGCTTGATCAACTTCCAGGTCTTCTGTTTTAACAGCATCAGTTTGTGGATCTTCCTTTTCTAGCTCACCAGTTACTTCGGCAAGATGCTCATCTGTCTGTTTGAGCTCGTCTTTATCCATTTCTGATGGTGGGATATCTTCTGAAGACTGTACTTTGTGAAGGGACTCAGCAGAACCCTCTCCATACTCAGATGTGTCTGCTTGATCAACTTCCAGGTCTTCTGTTTTAACAGCATCGGTTTGTGCTTCCTTTTCTAGCTCACCAGTTACTTCGGCAAGATGCTCATCTGTCTGTTTGAGCTCGTCTTTATCCATTTCAGGTGACAGAACATCAATGGACTCGGACTCAGCAGTGCCCTCTTCTGACTCCAGTGTACTTGCTCGTATAACTTCTAGTGCCTCTGTAACTTTAGCATCATCGATTTTAAGAGCATCGATTTCTGGCTCTTTGTTTTCTGACTCATCATTAACTTCAGACAGATGCTCAACTGTCTGTTTGGGTCCATCCATATCTATTTTAGGTGTTGAATTGTCCTCTGAGGGCGGTACTTCCAGCTGTTGAACCTTGCACTCCTCTGAATCTAATGCAGCTGTTTCTACTGCTGTCAGATCTTCTAACTGGTCCACGGTGGCAGAGGTTGGACCTACTGTTGGAACTTGTTCAGTGGCATTTTCTAAGGTTTTATCTTCCTTTTCTAACAGAATTTTAACTTCTTCTTTCAAAGCTGCCTCATCAGTTTCGACAGCTAACATAGCAACTGATTCTCCTTCTTGAGAATCGGTTTTTGAAAATTCTTTCGCACCTTGATCGATCACAGCTTCATCGCTTGGAGAAACTTCTCCTTCCTCTTCTTCAGGTATATGTTCTGCAGAAGCTGGTTTGCTTATCTCTGACACAGGTTCTGCTACATGGTGGCTCTCATCTGGAATTTCTAACTCATTAACGCTTTCCTGTAACTCTGAAACATCAACTTTATGAACTTCATCCGCAGCAGGCTTGGCAACACCGATCTCCTCAGTAGGAACCTCTGACACTATTTCTGTTGAAATGACTTCATTGAGGTGAGAAGCACTTTCTGTTTGGGCTTCAGCTGCAAGCTCATCAACTGCATCGATGGGTTTAGAATTTAGGTCGGTTTTTAAGATGGCCACATCCGATCTTCTGTGCACTTCCAGTATTTTTGGCTGGTCTATTACAGATGATTCAAGTAATTGATGTGAGACTGAGCAAACCAGCCTTTCAAAGCTTTCCTCCTCTGAACACACAGGGACAGACTTCGGGCTTTCGGTGATGGTCTCCGTAACCTGTTGCAGTAGCAACTCTGTGTTCGTGATGTTGTATTCTGCTGGTACTGGTGTTGTGTTGCCAGATGTTTTTGAAGACTCTGATAATTGGGAAACTGCAGATACCATCTCAGTTTCATCTGCCAGGGTAACGTCTACCGGCTCTTGAGCGGTTACGGCCTCAGATGTGATCTCTATCAGGTCCTCTGCCATGGTGTCATCTCTTGCTGCCACCTCGGTGATGGAGCCTGGTGTGGTGTCTGTAACTGCACCCTCCTCTGGAATATCACTCAGTTGTTGATGGTTATCATCTAAAGCTTCTTTATCCTCTTGGATCTCCTCTTCCTCAGTTGGTAGACTATCACCAAGTTGGATGGGCTCTCTTATCTCATCAAGAATGTCCTGCTGAAGTTCATCGTCTGCTTGTTTTGGAGCATAACTTTCTACATCTGCCTGTGTTTGTGTTTGAACTTCAACCTCTGGTGCATCAAACTCAGACAATGGAACCACAGCTGGCGTCTCGTCCTCATCAGCTGAAGCTGCCTCCTTATCACCCTCATCAGAATATATTTGGTCAGGCTTTTCAACAGATTTTCTCTTTTTTCTTCCAGATAGGAATTTCTTTATGGAAAAGGACGAATCATCTTGAGCAACCTCACTGTCTGACTGGGTATCTTTGTTTTCGTCCTGACTTACTTTCCTTTTAGGGGTGACAAGTTTTTTGAACGATTTCCATGTTGACCCTTCGTTGTCCTCTGGAGCTACAACCTCATGCACCTCATTAGAAGTTCCCAGAGGCCCTTCTTTGGGTTCACCGTCTTGCTTGTTCTCTTCATTATCTTCTTCAGAGTCTGATGTCTTGTGGCTTCTCCTCCTTCCGGATCCACACAAAACTGCTTCCCATGACACAGATGAATCTTTTCTTTTTCTTCCTTCCTCTGTGCTGCGATCTGATATTTGCTCTGCTTTGCCTGGTTTTGCTCCATCTGCTGGACCTGGGATTTGTACCTCCCCCTGGTCAACAGAGGGCCTCTTACTACGCCTTTGTGGGGTCATTAACTTTATGAAGGAGGCCCACGCTCCTTCCTCTGCCGTGTCTGTGGAAGGTTGAGCAGCAGCTTCCTCTTTGTTATTCCCAGTGGACTCTGTAGATGACAGGAGCTGATCAGAGATGTTCTCGATGGAGTCAGATAGCTTTGCATCACTTGACTTCCTGCCTTTCTGCTTTTTGGGGAGTTTCTTTACACTAGAGCCTGGAATGAGCTTTTTCAGGGGACTTTTGTCTTTTTCCTGCAAATTAGGAGTTTCAAGTTCAGTTGTACGGCTTGATTTAGCCTCATTTATGGTCTGAGTTGGTCCTGCAGTGAGGTCGTCCCCTTTAAGTTGTCTCTCAGCTGTAGCCCTTTCAACACCTGGAGTGAACTCCTCTTCATCCTGCTCTTGGTCCAATGTCTCCACACTCATCCTTTCTCCCATGTCTACCAGTTCTTTCTCAATAACGTCTTCCTCTTCAGATTTCTTTTTCTTTCTTAGACCAGAAAAGATTCCAGATGTAAAAAACCTTTTAAACTGAGTCCCAATCTCTTTTGTATCAGGACTAGAAGGGGATGTCTGATGGGGTTCCTCTTCAGATGTGGCACCTTGGTGTGCATCCTCACTCACAGGCGAACTTGTTCCTGCATCTGCATCATCAGATGTCACTTCCTCTTTCATGTCTGCTGTTTTCTTTTCCTCTTCTTTTTCTATAAATTCTTCACATGTGATATCGATCAGAGTCTGGTATGTAGGTGAATCACTGTCATGAGCCTCCTGGGCAGTGTTAAGATGTGTCTCTGGTTCAGTATTATCAAAACTGATTTCATTTGTGGTGTCTTTAGCACTTTCTGCTGACTCATCTTGTTCCTCCTCAGGCACTTTGTCCGTTGAGCCTCTCTTTACTGTCAATTTCAATCCGATGTTGCTGAAAAATTTCTTGAAACTTTCATTGATGTCATTCTGCTTTGCTTCCATTTCAGTAATGTCAGTTGGTACGTCATCAGCATGACCTTCATCAGGTAGTTCCTTTGGATCAATGTCATTACTTTTTAAAGGTGTCTCCTCTTCTTTTAGAAGCTCTGGAGCATTCTTATCCGGAGAACGATCTAAACCAGAAAGGAAAATGTACCGTCACTTCAGGAACTAGTCACTGAAATTCAATCAGCTGAAATCTAACAAGTCATGCTTGAGTTAAAATTGTGCTGACACGGTCTGTCATTGAGCCGTCATATAGAGATTGCGTGAACCCACCCACAGCGGCAATGTCCTCCTCGCAGTTACCATTTAAGGCTGCTATAGAGCTGTCTGCTTTTCCGTTGAGCTCTGAGATCTGTCCATTGGTTTTAGGAGGCTGAAACAAAGCACAAAGCGTGAATGTACAGTGTACCGCTGCATGTATCTCAGCTATTAGAAATCACTCTTTCAGCAGTTTTACTTATTTATAAGTGACATTCAAGCGCTTATTGTGATTAACCCCTTCATAATTTGTACTGAAATGAAAGAAAAGTATTAGAAAAAAAGAATTATGCAATTAGATTGATCAAAATATTATTTTTTAAATTGAATGTAAACATTTCAGTCTAACTGACGTTAACCTGAAGTGAAGTAATCATAGTTGGACTAAAACACCAAGACACTGTGGGTCGGAGGAGGTAAGGTAATGGTTTTGGTAGTCACAGAGAAAACGTAGCAATGTCAATATAAATTTAACCCTAACCCTTTTTCAGGGTGCAGTACCAACAGATTGAGAAGAAACTGCCTTTTTGACACCATCAGACATGCAACCAATTGGACGAACAAGACATGTGACATGAGCCGAGTACTGAAAAGATTAGATCTGCCAGTTGTGAGGTAAAGGTTTGGTGATCCAGTGTGGTGTCAGCAAATGCAAATGGATGTAAATGGGAGGTGCACCAGACCCAATGGGTGTGACCGACCAGGCTAGAAGATCTAAAAACGCACCATCAGGGCAGAAACTGATATTCTTTACTTGGTAAATCCAACTCCTCGTCACACACGTATACTGGAACAAAGCCTGGAGTCCAGTTTAAGTCACCTGAGCAGTGACTAAACTGTGCATGAAGTGGTTGATTCACACGGGATAATTTGGTTTAAGGTCCTCCTTTGTAAGAAAATGACACAAACTGGTCACTGCTGGTTGGATGTGATGGAAACCTTTATATTAAAAGCCTTAATTGCCTAAATCTCAAGTCTGTAAGGCAGATATGTATGAAGACTGATCAGAGAATTGTGAGCTCTCAGTTCTCAACCTTTAAAAAAAAAAGCACGTCGTCATGGCTTTGCTTTCAAATAGCTGGTGATTACATGAGCGAAGCATGAGGAAGATTACTCCTAAAACTTAGAGAATTAGTGGATGCCAAAAGGTCGTACTGTGATCCTAAAACATCTTTCAAGTCAACAGAAGTTCACCTGACCGGCGTTAATGGGAGCTGGAAACAGACACGCCTTTGTTTTGACTCAGCTGGGCCCTGAAAGTGCTCGTCTCAAATATTCAGAAAGCCCAACAAAAACGTTTCAGACTGTGAAACCGCTTTGTACACACATGTGATACAGTAGCCCCCAATTAATCCTATAATTTACTTGGGGAAATCAGACCACTCACTTCACTGAACACAGCGAAGACAGTAAAAGTTGGGTAAATATTTTCTCCTAACAATGTTTACTGCTTTAAATCTTCTTTCCAGAACATAAGCTCTCTGCACGATTTCATATTTCCTCTTTATACCATCTTTTAATGAATCAAATATGTCAGAGAAATGTCTTGACTGAAAAACATGGATAGCTTTCTTCTCCATTACAGCGCTTGACTTCCTGCTCAGCATGACCAGGTAATGTTTCTCCACGCAAACAATCGATGTTGCATTCTGCTGAGTGCAGCAAAGATGACATTTTATCCGTCCCACAGGCTGGACTCAGGTTCCACTAAGAGATATTCCCTGCAGTTAATGCAAAATCATTGTAACGTCAATGAAGCCAGGAAAAAAAGATCTTCAAAAACGTTTATGTGATTCTGATGCCTATGGTAAGTAGGCAAACATCTGTGTTTGAATAAATACACTCTTGCATCATTCATATATATATATATATATATATATATATATATATATATATATATATATATATATATATATACATGCATATAAAAAAATGTGTGTGTGTATGTATGTGTGTATTCTTTTTAAATGTTTTCTCTGTTTGTAAAATTTACTTAACAGAATCTGATGAATAAAAGAATTTGTTGTAACATCAAAAATGTAATCGCCAAATTTATGGCGTGTAATTTTACAAACCTTTTAATTTAGGATTATTCGTGCAATGGATATGAAGATTCTGCAGCCGTAGGGCTTTTTATACCTCAGATTTAATCAGAGACCAGTTCTTACAGATTAAGTATTACACACTACAATCTGAAAGACTTGATCTTGTTGTTTTATCAAAGTTTAACCTCTGAAGTTCCACTGTCACACTGAACAAATAAAACAACTGGTTCTGCACGGAGCAGGCCTTATAGTTAGACCCAGTAGCTGTAAACTTTCAAATATATATGATGACATATATAAAAAACTACACCTGTGAAAATAATTTTCTTTTTACGTTTAATTCAGTTCATTGAACATTTGTGTGTCTATATCTGCAGTCTAAACTCTCATTTCTGCTCTTCAACAGCCTTTATATTGTATGTTTGCATGTTTCATAATTAAAAAGACGTTTATTTTTTTACATTTATATGGTATCATATTTTGCAGCATAGTATGTACATTGTGGAAATATACCAAATATACAATAATAATTATAACTTTAATGGGATATATGGTGGGTGAAAAAAATTTAAAACAGCTCAAAACAGCCAAAAAAAAAAAAGCCAGAGGTCTCCAGGGTTAAAGGATTATCTATCAATAATTAGCAGCTTTAAAACTAAAATTACAGAGAAACGATTAATTGGCAGGACGGTCATTTCGTATTTATGATCATCATAACAAAATGAGAAATCGGCCTTAGAAACCCATATGGATGAACCGCTGGTTGATATGAACAACATTAAAACCTCTCAAAAAATCACTGTTTAATGTGACCTCCCTCACACTGGCATGGATCTAAGGAGACGTCCTATAAGGATGTTTGGCATTCATTAGGATTCATTGTATTTAGTTTTAAAAGAACAAGATTCCTTCATTTTCTGTCTGTATATAGAAAAAATGTGGATGACATTAAAACCTAACTGGTGCCAAAGACTTCTGCTCAGTATTGTGAAAAATGGACATAATAGTTTCCAAACACAAAGCAGTCAACTCGTGCTCCTGTTGAATTAGATCAGAGAAAAAAAGAAAGAAGAGATGGAACAAAGAAAAGTGATGGTTTTTAATGACATTTTGCTTGTCTTTTTTTTACATAAAATGGTGTATTTCTGTGTATATTTCCTCTTTTGTTTTCTTATTCATTAACAGATTTGTATTTTTTTAGGCTGTCATGTCATCCCATCATTTTTTTTGCACTCGAAAAAAAGGTGGTGAATGGTTAACTCATCGAAAATGAAGATTAAAAAACTGTATAGTGATTGTTGTTTGTCTCAGAGTGAGAACAAACGTCCGTTTACAGGGAAATTGACTTGAGTTTTATTCCTCTTATTTTAATGGAAGAGATGCCAGGAAGTATCTGCACCGTCCTGACAAAAACACAGCCTCAGCAGCTTCCAGCTTTCACTGCTCTGCTTGTCAGATTTTATAACAAGCAACTCTGTAATGAAGCAACTGGAAATTCTGATTAAATTACATCTTGCATTCGGTTAAAGGTTTTTTTTTTTTCTTCAGGTACATAAGGTGATACCTTGTCGTCAATGGTGTGCTCAGTTTGAACATCCTCCACTTTTCCGCCCTCCTCCCCGGCTGCTGCTGCATCCTGCTTGCCCTCCCGTTGCGCAGACTGAGCGTCTCCCATGATCGGAACCGCAGCGTGTCACAGTCCGGATGGAGCCGCACAAGTGGTGAAAATATTCTCCCGAAAAACGATCAGAAACACCAAAGACTCAAGCCGTGTAGCTCCGTGAGGCCAGAGAGAAAGTCAACTCCCAAATGCTGCAGAGTGGATGCTGACCAAGAGGGGGTTTTTTCAGCTAAACGCCTCCCCACGAGATCACATGAAGCCATATGAGCCGAGCCTGTCCTGGCCCGACCCGGCCCACCTCCCGCTGCATCAAACTAGAAAAAGAAAATGCGGAGGAAACAGCCAGAGCTCATCTGACTCACATAAATGTCCGAGCAACAAGCATGAACATGTCCCCTCAGACATTCGTTTATCACATTTATTTACACAAGACTCAAAGAAACAAGTTACCTAAAGTTCATAAAAATGTGAAATTCAGTTTGAAACCTAATAAACTTAAAACCCATGAACTACAATATAACAGCTGGAAGATGATGTGAATTTAGTATTATTTTGCCTATATTTTATTGGGATATGAAGAAGTCCCTTTGGGCTGCCAGTCTTTATACACTATAAGTATTTGCTCACCTATCAAAATAATCTGAATCAGGTGTTCCAGTCACTTCCGTGGCCACGGGTGTATAAAATCAAGCACCTCGGCATGCAGACTGTTTTTACAACTATTTGTGAAAGAATGTGTCGCTATCAGGAGCTCAGTGAAGTCCAGGTGGAACTGTGACAGGATGACACCTGTGCAACAAATCCAGTTGTGAAACAGCCTCACTCCTTAATTTCCACAGTCAGCTGTTAGCTGTATTATAACAAGATGAAAGGGTCTGGGTTAGGGTTAGGGTTAGCCCTAACAGCTCCACGAAGACCTGGATGACAGAGTCTGGTGTGTGAACTTGACTGGCCTGCACAGAGTCCTGACCTCAACCTGACTGAACACCTTTGAGATTAATCAGAGCGGAGACTGAGACCCAGACCTTCTGGTCCAACATCAGTGTGACCTCACAAATGCGCTTCTGGAAGAATGGACAAAAATTCCCATGAACACACTCCTAAACCTTGTGGACAGCCTTCCCAGAAGAGTTGAAGCTGTTATAGCCACAATGGGTGGACCAACGTCATATGGAACCCCATGGATCAGGAATAGGTCACTTAAGTTCATATGTGAGTCAAGGCAGGTGAGCAAATAGTGGGCTCATCTGCAGGCTTCATAGAGGTCCTCTGTTTTTAGGTGGGGCCCAATTAGTTAATTTTCCAATGTGGAGCCAATTTTACATAAACTATACAAGATCAGTGTGATTTCCCGCCTTCTTGCCCCATGACCATTTGGCCCACTTCTATCCTTTTTAGGGCCGTATTGGTGCAAATAGACTTCCATTTAGACTTCATATGGGTCTCCTGCCATTTGCCCATTTCAAGCTGCTCTGTACCAAAATATCCCAGTTTAAATCCAGATGAGACCCACATGGAGGTGCTGGCCGGGTTTCATTCAGGAGGTACCTCCTGTAGGTTATGAAATGAAAACATACATTTTAAATCTGAATTATCGTGAAAACTGCATCCTGAACTTCTCGTTTTAGATAGAAATATCCCAAATCAGAATACTCAGTGCATAAAAGCTTGTGAAGTTTATTTTTTTGCTTCAGTTTTAATATCTCTCAAGCTGGGTTTTTTGGGTTCAAGAGCCATTTTAATGTCTACAAAGTAAATTTCATTCTAATATTACCCAGTCACTGTCAGTCATCGTCGACATAAATCGCCATCCCTCCAACTGGTGTGTTGATGTTGCTGCTGACCCGATATCAGTTGACTTCACGTTGCCTGAATCAGCAGATGGACAGTTCGTTAGTCATTTCAATTTACTTTATTTATTTAGCACTGGCTCGCAAAAAATGTCATCCCAGGGCATCTTAGAGCAAATATAAACAAGTTCGATTCAAGTCCAATTAGATTCAACCCAATTAAATCCAGCAGCGGCAGCATGGTGGCTTGGTGGTTAGCGCTTTTGCCTCGCGGCTAGAAGGTCCTGGTTTAAAACCTCTTCACGTCCGGAGTTTGTGTGGTCTCCGGGTTTTCTCCGGGTACTCCGGTTTTCTCCCACAGTCCCAACGACATGCGTGTTATGTTGACTGGTGACTCTAAATAGCTCTTAGACATGTTTGAGTGTGTGCGGTCTTTTGTTCACCAGACGCCAGCATTCAAACATCTGGGCTAAAGCTGTAGTACTAATCATGAAAACTGCAGTTCATTGGCTGACCACTAGGGGCGGGTTCCTAATGGAAGTAGATCTCTTTTCACCCCACGTTAAAAATGTCCAACTTTGCAACATAAATAAACAAATATATACAGCCTAGTTAAAAAATGTTTTGATCTCCATAGCTAGATTTTACAACCATGACTACCGTAGGCGGGCTGAAGCTTCACTGTGCCTGCTAAGAGTTGCTAAGTGTTTTTGTTATTTAACAGTTTGGAGTATTGCTGGGTGATTCATACATCATTATCTAAAACGTACGTTTTCTGCAGGGTAGAAGCATCTTCTAGTCCTGGAATAAAGAACCCTAGAAAAAGCTCTCAGTTTAGCAGTGACACGGAATCTTGGATAATGATGGGAAAAAAATAAGACTCTGGGAGGAATAAATGGACGACCTACTGACCCCTCACATTCAGATAAGGACCCAGATAAGGTAGTGCAGATAGCTTAACTAATGAGATGGCCTATGAGCACATCTGTTTCCAGTTTATTCAGGACAACATGAAAAAACGGGAATCTGCTGGAATCACAAAGAACTCTGCTGCTCTTTTGACCCAAACACGACTAAGATGATTGAATTCTACTGATCAGGACCTGTTGTGAGACTTAACATGATGTGGCTGATTTGACTTTAATGAACATAAAGAACCTTGATGCATAAAACATCAGCAGGCATCATGTGTGATTGCTCATGCAGTTATGTCACAATGAAGTGATTCAGCCTGATAATCTGTTGTCTGGATGGGTTGTCAGTGTGCAGGGTACATTTATCCATGAAAAACCTGTCATATATCCAAGAGTGGTTCAAAACAACATGACAGCCAATGGAAATTATCAAAGGAAAGAAATTTATTAAAGATTTTAAATTCAAGTAAGACATTTCCTTGAAAATGGAAATCAAATGACTGGTCAAACAGTTTAGCCAATCCAGCTAATGTGATTTGGAGAGTAAGCTGAGACATGTGGGCAGAATATCATGAGCTGGGCTGCACAACACCGAACAGACAGCACACAGGCTGTCTGACCCTCCGGGCGTTCAGTCTGAAGTAGAAAGAGCCGTTGGAGAAGTTAAGATTTTAAATCTAGCTGATGACCGGAGCCACCTCTGTGAGAATATATCTATAATGTCATCTAATTGTCAGCAAGAAATCATTTTTATTCATCCACAGCACATGCACTTTCACTGACCTATCAGCTTCTGTATGGAAACGTGCAGTTTGTCAACTTCTGCCTGAATCACGCTTTCTTTAAAAATACATTTTACCAAATAACATTTTACTGAAGAAACAGGGTTCTTGTTTATAGCAAACATACCTGTAGTTCCTTTAAAATAAGCTTTATTTTTTATTTTCTTTTATTCAACTTCTCTTACCAGCAGTGACATATCGTGAGTTTGTTGACTTTACAGTTTTGGCAGCATCTTCCTCCAAATCACATCTGAATAACATGCTTTTCTTTAAGTGAAGACCTTTGAATTTCCTTCAGCACGATTCAGCAGGTTGTGGAGTCATCATACCACAGGCGTTGCCAGCCCTCACCTACTGGGGCATGGCCCCGGTATCATTCGCACACAGTCGTAAAGTGCAGCAGTGAGGGATGCGGTGATACAGTCCTAACAGTAACAGGGACAGAGGGCAGTTATCTTAGACTGATCTGTAAAGTCAAATAAAACATGCAGATTAAGCTCCACTGAGCTCCAAGCGGTCTGCTCTGTGAACAGTTCACATTGGGCTGTGCAACGTGCACATAGTGGACACATATAAGTGATGTGGACACAGAAGAGGAGAGAAGACTCGGCTGCAAGATGGATGTAGTTTTTGAGAGATAACTGACACCGACCGTTTTCAATTAACTGAGGTAAGTCGGAAAGCAGCAGCTTGGAGAGTTAAGGTGTTGAAAGTGTAGGTCCAACACTGGCTCTGGGTGAGCTGGAGTCTGTTCCAGAAAGCAGGTTATGTTGAGCCGCCTGTAACAGTTGTAATTGTGGAATGGCCCTTTAAAAATGCTTTGCTCACCCATTGATAGTGATGTCATCAGACAGCACCCAGCAGATTGGGATGCTCCCTTGTGGTCGATGGACAGACTTTTTTTGAACCAGCTCCACTTATGTCTTCCCAATCTGGTTGAGGCGTTCGGGTTGTGTAGCTCCTGTTTTGTTCATGTATGACGAGACAGCAGGTGTTCAACCGGGCTTTGTAAGGTTGGTAAAGACTGTGATAAAGCGACGAGCCCCGCGGAGCCCCAATACCAGTGTGTTTGTGAGTTTTTCAGCACATTTATTTCACCGCCACACACAACCCGCACCTGTTTCAGACCCTGAGTAGCAGGAAACTGGGTTCATCCTTCCAATCCTCACTGGCTGGTTCACCATAAAGAAACCCTGAATTTCTTCCTGTCTCCTCCCACCTGAAGCAGCGTTCAGGACATGGGTTGTCATAGCAACGTGATCCCAGACCTTTTGTTTAAACTTTAAATCGTGCTTTTTATTTCTACTATGTGATGTTGTAAGTTGTCTCTGTAAAGCATTTTGAATCACCTTGTTGTTGAATTGTGCTATACAAATAAACTTGCCTTGCCTTGCCTTGCCTTGCCTTGCCTTGCCTTGCCTTGCCTTGCCTTGCCTTGCCTTGCCTTGCCTTGCCTTGCCTTGCCTTGCCTTGCCTTGCCTTGCCTTGCCCTGCCAGAGATCTGGAAGCTGTATTAATACACAATGATTTTGGGCTCAAAAACCAAAGATTCTCCAACAGCTTTTTAAACACCTGCAAAGCATTTAAAACACATTTTAGGGATGCACATTAGTTATAATCATACATACATTAAAAGCATAAAAGAAAAGTAGTTGAGCATGTCCATTTTAAAAAGTCAGCTTCCACATTCTATAAAGTTACTTTAAACGCAATAACTGAGCTCACATTCTTCAGTCTGAAGCCGTTTTAAAGCTTATTCCCGCGCGGACCACAGGTTTGGGGTGCTTTTTTCTCCTCACGCGCTCTCAGAACCGAGAGCAGGAACAGATCCTAAAAACAGCCTTTATAAATAAAATAAACCAGTGATGGAGTGTACGAGTAGACAACATGAGCACGCCAGAAGGAAGAGCTTTCGAAATATGTGATGAACCTCAGAGCTGATAAAACCGTATAAAAGTCTTCAGCTGCTTCATGTGAATTACATCACCGTGATCCACCAGATGCCAAAATAGCAGCCAAACGCAGACTTACTTGTATATTGAATCAATATATGCCTTTTTGTCTTTTATTCTTAATTATTTACAAAGATATACTTACTTAATTTTTTAATGCACCTTAAAATCCACATTGGACGACCTCAAGCGAGGAAAGCTGAAGACTTTTCAAAACCTTCGTGTTTTCACCAACTTCAGCTCCCATTGCTTTTCCACTACATTTGTTATTTTGAGATATTTAAAAATGCTTATAATTTATTATTATATCGTTTTTACTTGGGTTACGGTTGAGATGAACAGAAATTTTGAATGTTTACATGCCGCTACGAGAGCCCCCCTCCCCCCCCCCCCCCCCCCACTGCTGTGATAACATTACCCTCTGCAGAGATTAGATTGCGACTGATTAGTTTTGTAATATTCCATAACTCATGTCTGCCTTCATTTGATCGGGTCACATTCTGAGAAGATCTGCTGTTTTGAGGAGAGAATGAACTGATTCACGATAATTCTGTCAAATTTTCCAAGTTTCACAGCAAGGCTTCAGTGTGTTTTCATACTCGGACACATTTGTTGTCATAAAACCACAGTCCACTAAAAAAAAAAAAAAATCTCTAATTTAAAGCTTTTTACTCTACAAAAACTCATTACATGTGGAAATCTGATCAAATTTGTATGATTGACATATGTGCTATATTTTGTTCCTCTGAGGAGCTCGGCGGCAGCGTTCTTGTCCACCGGCGTTCCAGCTGGAGACAAGCTGACTTAAAACTTAAAACCTAAAAGAGTGATGTCTCACCTGCACATGAACAAAGCGGGAGCTTGGGAATTCAGCAAGAAACATCTCCAAACCCATGACAAGCATTCATGTTAATTTGATCAGATGCTCAGAGACACTGGTGCTGTTATGTAAACCTCAGTACGAGTTAATAAGTTGACATAATTAGAGTCACAACTTCGGGTAACTGGAAACAGCTGATGTTTTCTACAGAGACAACAGCGGCCTCACTTCCGAAGCCTGATGCAACATAATGTCCCTACAAGAAAAACACACACAGGAGGTCTCAGCCGTTTGGACTGCATGTGCACGCATGTCCTTTTTTTTGTTTACCCGCACGCTTCAACTACAAGCGTGGAGATGAAACTGAAACCTAACGAGTGAATGCTTTGTATGCTTTGCCACAATTTCTTGCTTTGTACACGAAATCGGATTAGAAGCCATGAAGGCCGGCAAGGTTTTGATATTATCGTATTTGTACTGTATAAGTCTGTTAGAAGAAGCAGGAAATGCTGTTAAATGTATATTAACTCACACTGCTGGTATTGTTATTTCTCGCTGAATCCCAGTGAAACACCACGAAGCGTTAAACATCTGATTAGCGATGCAGAAACAATCGCCTTCGCGGTCATAATGCATTGTCATTTAACCTTCTAAGACCTTTGACGTCCACATTTGCAGACATCACATGTTGGGGTGTCTATACCATAATATTTCTTTATGCCTCACGGGGCAAAATGATGAGAAATAAAGCTACCAAACAAAAGCCTGGGTCTTGGGGGGTGAACACAGTGGTTCTTAGTACATACTTCGTCTTTTATGACTTTATGAGACCAAGATATTTCATGTTTTTTGTGCGTTGTACATAAAAACAGTTGGAGAACCTCTTGCCACTTTGTTCTTATCAATACCTGTTGAAAATCATTTCATTCATTGAGGATGACGAGTGATGAAGTATTTGACTTGTTATTTTTACTCATTCTTCCTCAAACACATATTTTGGTGGATTTGTTTGCAAAACCCAGATGTTCTTTTAGTTAGAAAAGTGTCATAATTCAGACTTAAAAAGGTTTTTCATGAAATGCCGAGTGTTGGCTCCCATCCACCAGATCTACACTTCTAAGACACGCAGAGGCCACATTTACACTGCAGGGTTCAAAAGAGTCGGATATTTCCTAAATGTTTCATGTCTCATATGTGTAAATAAATCCGATATGAATCACATGTGTACACTTGCACCTGCTCCTCCAACATGGACCGGCTGAAGGAGCTGGGAGCCTCCACAGATCATCTCAGGAGCCTCCCAGCTGATGTCTGCAGTCAATCTTCCCTCAACGCCGCCGTTTCTGCTCAGCTGCAATGAGTCCGAAGCAACCGTGAGTCCCTGTTAGTCCTTGTTTCAGCTCTGGAAGCACACGTTTCACGGGTCATATCTGTGACAAGAGGATGCTTGGACAGATTTGATCGTTAGTACAGTTAATAATTAGAATCATAGGTAAGAACCGTCAGCCAGGCTAAAGCAACTAACTGAATAAAATGAAGCAAACATGTTCCAGCCCACAGTAGGAGGAAAAAGAGGCTTTAAAAATGCTCTTCAGAGTACTGATGTCACAGGAGGGTTGTCCAGCTCTTCTTATACAGTCCACGACTGCATTTTCCATTTCACCCACGTTTATTGACTGTAGCACCTGCTTTTCTCTCTTGCTGAGTCATTTCTCCCAGATCAGATGAACTCTTCCAAACTCTTCCAGCAGGTAATGTTGTTTCCCCCAGCTGTTACCCAGCGTGAATGCAGATGTGATGTATGCGTCGCCTTTGAAAGACTATGAAAGTGTCATGGATGACGGAATGAACCGAACCCCAGAGCAGAGCCAAGTAAGGTAGAAATGATTTATTTCCCAACATGGAACGCAGAACAAGGCAGGAACAAGGCTTGGCAGACGTAGAATCCCCAGTGGAAACTTGACTTGACTTGACTTGGCTTGACTTGGCCTGGCTTGACTTGCTTAACTTGGCTTGACTTGACTTGACCAGACTCTTGGAATCGGACGCAGAACTTCACTTGACTTGACTTGACCAGACTCTTGGAATCGGACGCAGAACTTCACTTGACTTGGCTTGACCTGACTTGAGAATCCCCAACGCGGAACTTGACTTGACTTGACTTGGCTTGACCTGACTTGAGAATCCCCAACGCGGAACTTGGCTTGGCTTGGCTTGGCTTGGCTTGGCTTGGCTTGGCTTGGCTTGGCTTGGCTTGGCTTGGCTTGGCTTGGCCTGGCTTGGCTTGGCTTGGCCTGACTTGGCTTGGCCTGACTTGGCTTGGCCTGACTTGGCCTGACTTGGCCTGACTTGAGGATTCAGACGGAAATCTCCTGGCAACCAGGAGTGGTGAGACGGCCTGGTAAATAGGTTGGAGGCTGATGAGGGGATTGAGTGCAGGTGTCCGAAACGGCTGGCCACGCCCCTGCCATCCACCTGGTCTGTAACACAAAGAAGGGGAGGGGAAAAACACCACAGAGCCTCCACAACCATCACAGAAAGGGGGAAAAAAAATCGTAATTGACTACCAACACTTGTAGTGTAAATCCAGCCATGAGATCATTAACGCGTATAATCAAATGTAACTAACGAACATAACTTAATCCCACCCTCACAGAATCAGCGAACCCGGTGAGTGGGAGAAGTCAGAAGTCCCATGAGGAGCAAGGACCTCTTGCTCCTTAAATAGACCTAAAAGCAAGAAGGAGTGATTGAAATAAACCATGTAGAGGGAGGGGTGGCGTCCTACCTCGTCTGCCTGAAGACACTGGCAGACGTCGCCACATCTTTGAAGAAAAGAGAATCTTCTCATGGAGAAGATGTGAAAGGCAGCACATGTTGCTCTAAAATCTCAGTGAACTTTTCTGTATTAATGCTGCATCCCGGAGGTGCAGCTACACAGCTTCATGTCGTCATGGACTCCTCCTCATCTCCATGGTCAGAGCGTCTTTGCAGCAAATAAATAACTGGAACATCTCTTTTATCTGACCACAATACAGGGGTGCTTGTTTCCGCTCGGTCTATACCGGACGCCTCCCGTCCAGAGGTGTTGATGCACCCCATGTTGTTGTACTTGGCGAAGGTTTCCCACAGTAATCCACTGTCCACGTGATCATGTCTGGTATAGATGACGGATACCTCCTGGTGCAGGTCTGTCTGAGGGATCGGACATCACGGGTCCAACGTGGGGCTGCACTCTTGCCCTTTAGACCGAAATTCCTCCAGATTCCTTTAATAGTTTAATGACATTATGCACTTTAGAGGGAGAAATATGTAAGAGCCCTCCCATCTTTGGTCGAAGAACATTGTTTTTCAACACTGCCGTGACTTTCTCACACGTTTGTTGTCAAAGTGGAGGCCACCTGTCATTTCAGTGGTTTGAAATAACTTTTTAACTTTTAAATCTTTACTAGCACTAAATTGGTCCTGTGACAACTTTTGGGATGTGTTGCAACGCTGAAATCCAAAAATGAAATGAAGCTGACAAGAAAGGAAACCAAATATTTCCTCAGGAATGCAGGTTTTACCTGCATTCCTCAAAAGGTATCTGTAAATAAATCTGGGATTGTGACAATGTGAACTGCTGTCAGAGGGACAGTGAGCTGCTTTCGAGTCTCTAAAGCACAGAACAGACCTTTGTCCTCCAGTTTAGCTCGTTTACAGGCCTCAATTAAGATGACATTTTCTTCCATAAACAATCAACTGTTTCCCAGTATTTTTATGCTTTTTTTAAATTGGCTCCTTCAGGTAAATGTGAACATCTTAAGAGGGGGGGCTAAGTTAGATTTCTGCTGATCACATGCAACCATTCTGACTGGTGATCAAGGAAGTCTAGATGTGAAACTCAGTTTATTGATTTAGAAGAGAGCGAGAAAAAAAAAAAAAAGAAATCTAAACCAGCTGACTGAGGAAAGATAACGTGATTTAAACCAAAGTTTTACTTGTAATGTTTGCGGAGCTGAGTTTTGAGCTGGAACTCAATTGAATTAATACAGTCTGTGTATAAAAAAGGACAAGTTTCCAGTGAGCCTATAAATGTCTGGTGAGTATGGGATTATAAATCCGAAACCACTTAGTCCATTATCTGTCAATCACTTCTCCTTATTCCGAAAGCGATATCTATTTCTGAAGAAAATTTGAGTTGCATTAAATCAACAAAATTTAAATTTAAGGTTTGGTGCATTTTCAAAATAGCATACTTTGTACTGCACTTACAATGTAGTATTATGTGTAGTAATATTCAAATATTTACAACGGACTAGGTTGGGATGTTCTTATCTACAAACAGGAATCAGTCCGCTCACAAAAAGGAAAGAAAAATAAAGAAGGAATGAAGTTATGCAAATAAATACATTCATACATTATACCAGGAAAAATTTTAGGGAAATATAATTTAAAAACAACAACAATTTAATTCATGTATAGAATTTATAAATACATGTATGATAAACCATATGAAAGGAGCATTCAAATATTAATAATTATTTTAATTCTACATCTGTTCTACATCTCTTTACATTTCTGTTAATTTATTTCTGTGAATGTTTCAATTCTATTTCGTTTTGTTTTGTTTTGGGAAACTTTTCACAACCAAGCAGAACCTGTAATATACATCAAATATAAGTCAGTTAATGGCCGGAGCAGTATTATTATTATGAATTATTTCTGTTCATGTTTTGTTTCAGTTTATTTTAATGTTAAAACCGAGCAGAAACGGCGTTATAAAATCAGTTATACGTTAATAGGCTGGACTGTAACGTGCTGTCGCACCACCGCCATCTGCTGGCCAGACTGAATAACTTCACCAGAAAACACGGACTTCGGCAAAAGTTTCTTATCGACTTCAAATTATTAGAACACATAATTTTACGCTACATGTTCCTGTTACCGTTTACATATTCTTGGCATCGTTTCCATCTTCATATTGATGGAACGGCATTTAATTAAATGCAAACAACGCTTCTTTTTATTACATATGAGCCTTTCCTCTCTCTGTTCTTCACCCAGTCTTTCCTATCGCCCTCCTCTTTTCTTCCTCTACCCAGCTGGTCTTCAGCAGGAGGGTCCAGGTCCTGATCAAGATCTCTTCCCTCTTAAAGTGCAGTTTTTCTTGCCTCTATTTAACTTAAAGGTTTTCTCTCATTAAGGGAGTTTTTTCTTCTTTTTTTTTTTTTTTTAACCTGCCATTGTTACCTCGATATTTGCCTGAAGGTCACTTCTGGGTCTCTGAAAGGCACCTGGATACAACTTGTAATGTAATACACATTATATAAATGAAATAGATTTGAATAGATTTTTTACTGATTATTTTTCAACCTTTTTGTTATGTCTAAAATTTATTTTGATATAAGCTGAGTTATTTTGAAGGCCTGCACATCTGAACACTGACATGAATCGACTGATTGAAAACAAAAGCCTAAGATGCCCCATCTGAATCAATGACCTCTTGCATCCCACTTATATCAGGAGTCCTCGAGGTGCTTTGTCAGTTTGACTGGAGTTAGCCCGGCATAACTGGATTTATTAGACACAATTTGGGAGCCACATGCCTGTCAATAGGAGCTTTCACAGCTGATGGTGGGTTTCATAATAAATCAAGCAATAAAGTGGAGGGAACAAGACCTGCAAGACAGGATTGTGTGAAAGCACAGAAAGAAAACAGGAGCAATTCAACAGACCTCTTTAATGGGCCAAACTTAGAAATCAGGAATGAAAGGGAGTCCAGGATTCCAAACAGAAGACATTCATCAAAAGCCACATGACGGTGTCACTGGAATTTTCCAAGGTTTACCTAAACCACCACGATAAACCGTTGGTGTAAGATCACGACCAAACATCAAGATGTCACCGAGAGTCGTGGAAAGGCAAATGAAAGATCCATTAGACACTGTTGGTCATCCAACTTTTTCATTTGTTTTATAATACAGTTGTTTGTTTTGTTTTGGGTTTTTTTGCCGTGACTCTTATAACAAATCTAAAAATCTCAGAATAACTGTGCTCGAACAGCAACTTTTATTGCTAATAACATAGAGTGTGTTACAAGGTGGTTTCTTATGTTTAAATCAGAAAAGACGTCACAGCTATCGTTACAGTGAGTCTACATGTCCCTCTGAATATATATTCATGCGCTTTGTCGCCATCTAGTGGTCAATATTGACCTTTAACTTTTCTGAATTTGACCATTAGCTACTTTAATTCGACTCTTTTGATTCGTTTATATTTTGTTTTTGTTTTTTTCGATAAAAAGGACCACTGAACAACAAATCTGATTTTAAAAAATGTTTTTGTATCTTCATCTGGTTTCATTCATGCTGCTCTTCCCTTCTGTGTGCAAATAAAACAGTGACTTACTTAAAATAAAATAAAAATAAATTGAGGAAACAATATGACTCAAAGTCATTTGGAAAAAACCGATGACCCGAATCGCACTGCTCTCACTGCATTTGGAAATGACTGTTTTACCCAGCTTCCCCTGCAGCCACCAAACCAACACTTCTTCAGCTTCTTCTTCTGACTTACTGATCATCTCCTCTTGACCACAAGTTCCACAGCAAACTTGTGGTCAAGTGTATTTTCACCATACTGAGAAGTATTAAGATGGAAAAGTAGATTTATGTCCTCTGCGTGTCTCTGTGGTCTGTTATCACACATGAACATTTTGGTAGCAGCTCTTGTGCAGATAAAATTGCTGAAATACTTCCCTGTTTTTTTATATTTCTGGTGTCAAAAGTCAGCTGCAAATTTGCCTTTTAGGCCTCACTGTAATGTTTCATCAAGTTCCACGTTAACATAGAAATATAACAAAGAAATGTTATTTTGAAAGGTCAATGCACTTGAGCAGACCTGAAGATGATCTTTGATAAATCCTCGACGTCACGTCAGACTTCCATGTGACACAAAAGGAATGCAGAAAGTTTTGTTTCCGAAAGCTTTTCCTCTTCAACAGGTGTATCAGGTGATGATGGGTAACACTGTTCAACACCTGTCCTCTGTCGCTGCAGCCGTCACATCATTTGTTGGACTTGATTCTGATTTACACGATCGGCTTTTAAAAAGAGGAGACGAAGAAACAAAACTGTCCACAGAAAACCAACAGCTGTACAAGTGAGAGGTAAGGTTCTGGCGTAAAGATGTTCTCTACGTTAGACGGAAATTATGATAAACTCTAAGAACACAGACTCAAATTACAATATTTTGTACTCCTAGATAAGGAAAACATCTAAAATATAAAGGAATCTTATATAATCTGTTGTAACACCTAAAATAAACTAAAACTCCTTTTGTAAAGGTGTCATATCTGTATTTTATTTTCCTATTCAGGAACACAGATTCCTCTGCTCTCTGCTGTTTTTATTTTTCTTCAGTTTCACTTAAAAAACTTAGATTCCACGTACAACTGCTTCATAGCGCATTAAAAGCTCATGTCTTTTTATTTTTTCGCTCTGGAACTTGCTTGGTGAGTCTCAACAAATGTCAGAGCAGATCAAGAACATTCATCTGAGATTGCTTGATACTGGAGATGCAGAAAGCGCCTCACACTCAAGTGCAGGCCTGCATAAGCACTTAACACATGAACAGGCACAAGCTTGTTTATTGCACCTAATGGGTCTTTTTTTTCATGTTTTAAGTGCTATTGAGAATGTTTCCAGTCTCTTTAACGCTGGCTGATGAGGGAGAAAACTAATTATTGATCTGCTGCAGCTGCAACCGAAACACTAAACATTTATGATGGTACACAGGAATGGCAGTTGCAGGTCTTTTGTCTCCCTGGGTCCCGGTATAACTAGAACCACCCAGCACACCCATGTGAGCCTTATCTGAATTAGATGTGGGCTACTTGGGTACAGATTGGGCTTGGGCTCCAGATGCACAAATGGCATGGGTCCCATATTGTTTCAACATTATGGGCCCAAATGGGAAACTTATGTGGGCCAAATATATGAGGTCGTATGAATAAATGACAGTAAAAAAACAGTGGAAAATCAACCACTTAAACTCTTTCTAAAGATCAGGTAGATCTCAATCAGAGTCCATGATGGCCAAACCCAGTTAGGGCCACCATGGAACCTGCAGACAAATCCACATAGGATCCATTTTGCAGTTCATATAGGATCCGCATATAAATGCTGGCTGGGGAAGGAGAAAACTAATTATCGATCTGCTGCAGCTGTGTTAAACTCGTCTTTTCCGATACTGATGCCACATCAGTACACACACACATATAAAGCTGAGCAGAAGCAACACACAAGGAAGTATTTCCTTCTATCTCCTTTCTTCTTTTTTAAATCTTTGCTGTGTTACAGATTTTTTTTATGCCCTTGTTGACAAAAGGTGTGACTTCTGACTTTTGTTCGCTCGCTGAGCTGAAGAATTGCTGTTCTACCAAACAAACAAAGCAAGTTGTTGCTTCCACATGACTGAATCTTGACTCTCCTCCTCTTGCTTTCTTCAGACAATGAGAGACAGGCTGAGCCACCTCCATAAGGTGCAGACTGACTCTGAGGGTTTCTGCACAGTGGAGTTGAACACCCTGTCAGAACATGAAGCAGCAGCAAAAGCAGAAGCCGACCCTGACCAGGAACTGGGTAGCATCCTGAAGGAGGCCGAGCGCATGCGTCTGGAAATCCAGGAGATCCAGAACGACATCAAAGAGCTGAGGGATGTGAACTACCAGGCTCTGAACAAGACCTCATACCCTGTTGTGACAAAGAGGGACTCCAATGCAATCGGGGCAGACATTAAGCGCAGAGGAGAAGCTGTGTTGCAGCAGCTGCACATGATGAATGATTTCAGAGGAGACCTGGAGGCCCAACGTGGAAACTCGGACCCTACGGTACGAATCGCTCGAACACAGTATCACTGTCTCAGCAATGGCTTGCGGGAGGTGATGTTCAGCTACAACGACACAGAAATGAGCCACAAGGAAGCTTGCAAACAGCAGATCAAGAGGCACATGGAGGTGGTGGGCAGGGAGGTCAGCGAGCAGGAGCTGCAGGAGATGATGGAGGGTGAGGATCTGTGTGTGTTCAGCATCCAGGGAACAGGAAAAACTGCTCGCAGTGCCCTCCTCCAGTTAGAGTCCCAACACCAGGAGCTTCAGGAGCTGGAGAAGAGAATCGAGGGGATCCAGGAGCTGTTCCTGGACGTGGCCGTGCTCGTGGAGGAGCAGGGGCTGGCGGTCGAAAACATCGAGAAAAATGTCCAAAATGTTAACGTGGTTACTCAGGAAGTGGTAGTCAAGCTGGAAAGAGCCACTGCTTCTGATAAAAGCAACCCCTTCAAGAAGATGTTCTGCGGCTGCTTTCCATGTTATTACAACTAGGTTTTAATTCAACATGCTTAGATTTACTCTGTGGTCAAGATAAATCCACAGAAGTGCAGGAAAAGAGATGGACAGCTTGGTGAAAGTTTGGAACATGTGATGCCATCCATGGAGTGATCACCAGCACTGTTGCCTCACAGCCAGAAGGTTCCTGGTCCGATTCCCGGACATAGCGGGAGTTTGCATGTTCACCTACTTGCATGGTTGTCTTGTTATTGAGTTTTGTACATAAAAATTCCCTGGTGCTGGATCAACCTTTGCATCCTTGCTGCTAGTCCTGAATCTGCTTTTATGGCACGAACCTGACCAGAACCTGACCAGAACCGGCAGTGAAAGCATTTTACAAGACAGCATTTAGTTGATGCAAACATCTTAACAACACAAAGTCACAAAGTGACCAGTGCTACATGTATCTGCCTTAATGTGAACGAAACAAGACAGAACTGCAGTAAACTCCACAGTTAAGTAAATGTAATTCCAGAAAGGAGCCAGTTCAGCGGAAGCTCATTGCTCTGGCAAATTGTATTCGCTCTTCCAACATTTTTATGAGCTTTTATCCGTTAAAACTTTGATTTTGGAAACATTTTTCCATGTTGATTTGGATGATTTCTACTTGTAATTCTTGCACTTTATTACCGTTCGTAACTACGAGTATCGGTGACAACGGAAAGTTGTTAGACGTGGAAGCAGCAGACGGAGTTCCTCAGGGAACCGCCGCCCAAATGCAGATGGATGTAGATGAAGGATGTCGCGCTGCAGCTGAAGCAGGAACCTTCTGGCTGTGAGGCAACAGGACTAACCATCAAACCGCTGTGCTGCCAGCGGACTGTTGCAAAAACAGATTTAAAAAACAACCTTAGTTTGTGATTTAGAAAACTTCTGTTTTCTTCTCCCTTTTTTTTTTAAATCTTTTGGCTACATTTTTCAGCTTTAGCTCAACCCACTACCACAGGAAAATCCTATTTCTTGATTATGAATATAAATCATCCAAATTATTTAAAAGAAAAAAATGAAGAATTAGACTTGTACTTATTGTGTTTTTCTGTGCCATGAACACGTTGTTTGGTACAGTTTGCTAATTATGCTCATGTAGCCTGTTTCAGTTATGTTTTTCTCTTTGAAAGACTTGAAGTGACTAAATCAAAGAAAAGAAAACGCCATCCACGTGTGTAAAAGGCTGTCAAAAGTTCCTTACGCAGCTTCTTCAACAAGCCCTCCGTTTCTGTCTTCAATTCTTTTCAGCCTAATGACTTTATTTTGTAAAGAAAACATGATCTGACACTTTATCGCTTCACATGGATTCAATGAAGGTATGAATAAATGAAATCAGCGAGTTTGTGGTGGTCGTGTTTCATCGTGTGTACCACGCCACTCCCGGTGAGCAGGACGGGGATTTCTCCGAGCTTTTGCGCGCTCAGACTCGCCTGAGCGCCGCGAGCGTGATGGGTCGCTTCCTGGTGCTGATGAGCTCAGGGGAAAGGCGTGATCTTCCGCGTTAGAGCCCCCGCTGCAGCTTGTCATTGCAACGTGTGACATCCACATCTTCATACTCAGTGGACTACATGCTGAAATTCGTGTTTGCAACCGAGAAAAAGAGGAAATGAGTGTTTCTTCTCTCGCTTGCTGTGTGTTGAAGAGTTTGCGAGGGTAGTGCCGCTGGAGGAAGACGCAACAAGGTATGTGCACGTTTTTAGTGATTTTAAAATACATTTACATTCAAATGATCTCTCAGTTGAAGCATCGGGTTGATTTATATTACAGCTTCCAGTTGTTAAAGCCCCCCCTCCCCCTGCTGTGTCAAGAAAAGCTCACACATATCTGATATTTGAAGAATAAATACATAAACAAAATAAAAGTTATGTACATCACAGTCGGTCTGTGAGGCAGTTTTCTTGTCGCGGTGTGGAGTCTGGCCGTCAGACGTTTCTGTTGAGTTTAGTCACGTCTGAGGAAGTAACACCCCAGTTTCCTTCATGTTAAACCTTAGAAAGAACATATAATTATGTGTTGAGTTGACTACTTTAATAAACCCCCTTTAGACCATCTGTTTTCAGCTCAGCTATGAAGTTTCACAGGAGGAAAAATAATTCATCTACCTACAGCAAGACACATGAGTGGTGAGAATAACAACAAATGAACATGAAATTAAAAGATTTCTTGTATGAAAGAGTGTTGATGCAGCTTATTCAGTCTGAATTACGTCTGGTTTTATCTAGTCGCTGAAGGAAGGCGTGACAGTGTGGTAAGCAATGGTTTTGTCACCCGTGGTCACATTTCTGTTATTCCTTTACAAAGAAAAAAAAACAACAAAAAACGTTTCCATTCAATTCATTCAATCTTTTAAGCAACTTGATATGAGGAAAGAAAAAATCAAAAAAATCAGGCTTTGCAATCATAACTAAGTAACACCTGCTTTGGCACAAAAAACCTCATGTCACCAGATGTGTGTGTCTGTTTACAACAGCTACCACAGTCTTTCGGTTCTTTTTAGGGGATTTTACATTTATTCTTATCATCCTTTTGTTCCATTCTTGGGCTGATTTGCTCACTGCTCTTCTGCGGTCTGTAGACTCATACAGGAGGTTCAAGCTGAGAGCAGGACTGATCTGTACCAGTCTGTATTGGACTGCACTTGAAGAAGTCTCTGATCAACGGCACTTACAGTTTAATTGCTGTGTTGTGTAAAAGACGTGCATCGTTGCGTATTATGTGTTGCAATTTCTTCTTCGCTTAGTCAGTGGAAGGAGCTGCAGAGCCGTCCTCAGTACGGAGCCGAGCTGAAATGCCCCAACAGATGACTGTAGATAAAGCAAAAAACATCTTCCTGCAAATGCCGGAAGACTTAAACCTTCGCTCTGAAGCCGTCTTCAGTTGTACGCGGAGCGCATCTTGGACACAAAGGGGCTGAAAAACACGGCTCCACAGGGGATTGTCTGCTGGACGTTTTGACTCACTTTGCTGGCAGTCCACAGTTGTGGACTGCAGATATCGCAACCTGAAAGAGTAGCTATGATCGTGGGAGTGCAGGAGAACATAGTGGATGATATTTAAAGGCTTAAGATTCAGATTCATAAACCTTTAATATCACCTGCCCTTACTTTGTGATGCCTCTGTCTATAAACCATAAATTCATTATCTATACCCACTTCCTCCAAGTCAGGGTTGTGGTGGGCCTTCTGGATCCTGTCTAAAATGTATTGTGAAAATGATTGGGGGGGGGGGGGGGGGGGGGGGGGGGGTGCAACGGTTCGTCACAGAGACACATATTAACAAACAGCAACAGTCCTAACAGAAGCACCTGTCAAGTCTAACATGCAGGTATGTTGGTGGAAACCTCTTACAAGCACAGGGAGAACAAACGTTCTACAGAAAGGCTGGATGTAAGGCACCATAGCTAACCACCAACCCTGATGGATCCTACAGATCTTTGGGGTCCCCACCCCCCTTTTTGTAAACTGATAAGACACTACTTCTTCTGAAGATATTGACTAAATGCATTGACTTCGTTTTGCAGGTAAAATGAGAGACCGACTGTGTGACTTGCAGGTCTACATCTCTGAGCCTGCAGAGGAGAGTCATGATCCTGAGGGGAGCCAGAGTGGTGGCACCCAGAATGGGGAGCGTCTGCAGCAGTACGCCATCGTCTTTGATGGCGAGGATGTGATGGATGGGATCTACAAAGAGGCCCAAGAGATGAGGAAGGAGATGCTGTTGTTCAAAATGGACGTGAAGCGTCTGGGGAAGCAGAACACCAGGTTCCTCACGTCTGTCAGAAGGATCAGCAGCATCAAGCGGGACTCCAATGCGCTCGGCCGGGACATCAAGGCCAGGGGGGAGACCATCTACGCCCGGCTGGAGAAGCTGGGGAAGTTGAGCAAGGACCTGGAGGAAGAGCATGGCCCCACATCAGCTGTGGCTCGCATGGTGCGCTCACAGTACGTGTCTCTGACCAGCGCCTTCCACCAGGCCATGTCGGAGTACAACGAGGCCGAAATGGCCCAGAGGGAGAACTGCAAGACCCGCATTCAGAGGCAAGCGGAGATCATGGGCAAGGAGGTGAGCAGGGAGCAGATAGAGGAGATGATCGAGACTGGAAAGTGGAACGTCTTCTCAGATAACATCCTGCTGGAGGGGAGGACTGCCAAATCTGCTCTCAACGAGATTGAGAACAGGCACAAGGAGCTTCTGGAGCTGGAGGGCCGCATCAGGGACATTCATGAGCTCTTCTTCCAGATGGCCCTGCTGGTGGAGGAGCAGGGCTGCATGCTGGACAACATCGAGGCAAATGTAGGCGCCACTCAGGACTATGTGGCCAAGGCGGCAGTGCAGATCAAGAAGGCTGTGAAATACAAGAAAAGCAACCCATGCAAGAAGCTTTTCTGCTGCTGCTTCCCTTGCTGTAACTGAGACTTTTTTATTAGATTCAAATCTGCTTCTTTAGCAAACATGCCCGCTAGTTTGGACACATAAGCTTCAATGTAGCACTCAAGTCCAAATTTGACACTGTGGCATCATTTTCTTCCTGGTTCTGGTTCACTCATTCCAAACCACATATTCATATGCAAATGTCTGCAGGGAGAAATGGTTGCTTCATTTCCTTATTGTTACTCAGAATAGCCCCCTTGTGTCTTTTTAAAGACATCTAACCTATTATTTAATGTCATTTCCGTCCCGTTTGCAGTTTTGTAAGATTTGTAATGATACATGGTCTATTTAAGTCAGTAAAGTAGATTTTTTTCTTTTAAATTAACCACCTTAGGAGTGGCTACTGACTGTAAGTGAGCTTCAATAGAAGCAGGACTCACCCCAACAACTGCTTAACAAGTCTTTAGAAACACATTAGGGGCTCGAACTGTGGTTAGCTGAAAAAGGAAGGTGCATTTGCGTAGATTACACAAATAAACGGAGGGGTTTTGTTGCCTCACATGAGATAAAACTCTCCGCTCATCTCCGATGCTTAGAGATAATATGGTGTCCTTTTAAATCAGAGGTAAGTCTCAGGTTTTCTTGAGCAAAATGTATCTGAGCATTCACTCAGATGGCGTGACAGCAACGGCGAGGATGGGAAAAAGCTCCAGGGACTTTCTGTTTGCACAGAAAACTCTCTGGATCTGCATTCTGAGGGCAAAGGTGATGAAACCGATGACATTTAGTCGTATGTGCAGTGGGTTGGGGAGTTCCAGTCAGAATGCCGTGGCGTCCTTGTGATTCAGTGGGAGTTTTTCAGAATCAACTGCCTCTGCTCAGTGTTGAAATGAATTTCAGGGCTGTGATGATTGTGCCTCCTCTGCAGAGCTGTTGTGGTTTAAAGGGGTAGGCGGGGGGTGGTATTTACAGGCAGCAGGACTGGTTCAGACTGTTGCAGCTCGACTTCCTGTACCAGGATGGCCGAGTGGTGAAGGCGTTGGACTTAAGATCCAATGGACAGTAGTCCTCGTGGGTTCGAACCCCACTCCTGGTAGAAAGTCCTAAGAAGACTTTCCTTGTGATGTTAGAAATAAAGTCCACCAGAAGACATTTCTGTTGGTTACCTTTAAATGAGCAGGAAAGACAACCATTAAGACAGACTACCATTATGTTTCCTGTATGTCCAGCAAAGTGTTTAAACCATCACCATGTCCAACGTGACACGTGAAATAAACTGTGGCTCTTCATTTCTGATGTCTAAAAGGTTTGAGTCCTGTAACTTGTAACATAAAACATATGGATCTATTATTTACCAAGACACTGCGAACGTCCCCATCAACTGTTAAAGAAAAAAGTGGTGATGACTCAAACTTCAGATTTACCACCTATTTCTTTCATGAAAATGACGTATATTTGGTGCCATCTACTGGTAGGAGATGGGAACTACAACTGCACGCTTCAAGCTTTTTCCTCTGGCTGCCTCCAAATGAACATTAAATGCAGAAGTGATAGTGAAATTTTTTATTCAGATGGGAATGAGAGCCCACCTACACTGGATTAGACTTCCTAAATCCTACCTGACCTGTACAAAAAAAAAAAAAAAAAAAGACAGTCGGACCAGTTTCTATAACTTCTATATCTATTATCTTATGTGATTGTTTATTTTGTTACTTGCCAACTTGGCCGTCACATGAACAGGACTTTTCAATTGTCTTTTATACTGTTTTTTTTTTCTTAATTTAGAAGACACAATGTGAACTCAAACATCACTCTTTTGAAACACAAGAGTTAAAAACTCAGTTTTTTTTTATTATTAAACTGCTTCAAAAGTCAAACAAATGAAGCTGGCATTTTGTGGTGAAAAATAAAAACAAACACTTCAACTGGAGTGAAAATAAAACTTAAAATACTGATAAACATGTTGACACACTCGAGATGCAAAGACGTCTTTGCTCTAAACAAAAGAGGTGATCTGCAGATGATAACCTCATCTTTGTCTTTTTAAACGTTCCACTCAAACGTTTGACAGTTTTAAATCTGAAACACGCATTACAGCGGACGTTCCTGGTGGCAAAAAAAAAAAAAAATTACGTTAAAATATACCAATTCAATACATGGTGCCTGAGACATAAAGTTAAAAAAAAAATCTGTCTGGACTGATAAATACACATTCCAAACTCACATGCAGAATGTGACAGAGGAGAATACCTGCAACTCAAGCAAAGAACCCTTTAACTTCAGGATTTCAGTTTTACAGTACATGCATTCATGTGCAAATCAATAATTCACATCTAGACCTAACTGAGGCAGATTCATCTTAAAATAAAAGTACCAGTACAAAAAAACAAAAAACTGAAACAAAATTGTGACTAATGAATAAAAAGACAGCTTCGTCTTGATACTGCTTGGGTTTTACATCAAACTCCAAAACATACATATAGAAAAAAAACAAAAAAAACCCACACTCAAAAGATCAAAGTTTTCTTAAACAGGTTCCTTTTTCAACCATTTCTGTTTAAAACCTTTTAACAAAGAGTAACAAAATACATCTTTATCCAAACTCATAATGCACCGCCTGACTGACGTATTTGAAACGGCGAGCATTTGGCCTGACAGCCTGTTCTAGTTATGAGCGCTGATGAAAGACGACCGTGAAGAACGCAGAGTTCGTTATTCCAGCGCTGCAACGAGTGTAGTTATAAGACTGAGTCGGTTCGCAGAGTCCACAATAATCAAGACGCGGCTGACGATTCTCGCAATCCGCTGAAACCAAGCGTCGCGCTGCAACCCTGAGACGCCGTCGACACAAACACAGAGGCCGGGTAGCGGCAAAAACGAGGAGAAACAACGAACATGATTAGGAGTGAAGCGTGTGCCCGTCGTAGTTCCTAAAAACCTGACCCGCAGGGTTTGATGAGGTCTGACGCGGAGGGAGGGGAGGAAACCCAGCTTCCTGCTCGTTCACCACGGTCACTGACGTTTACATTCACTCATCCTCGTTGCTACATTTAGATTTCTGCAAAAACAAGCAGCGAACGGCTGCTGGTTAAAAGTCAAAGAAGAAGTTACTGCCAGTAACAGAGACGGTGTCACACCCATCAGACAGCAGAGACAACAGTGGACCACCGTGTTGCTACGGTAACGTGATGACGCCAACATCCTTACGATGGAGAGCAAAACCCAACATCCACGATTCGATCACCCCGATAAAACTGCACGCACTGTGCTCACTTGTTTGGTCGATCATCTTATGGACTATTAACGCCTATGAAATTTCTAAAATGTGGTCACGACTGATCATGGGGCTGTGAAACCGAGGAGGATACCAGTAAACTGTTCCAGCTACAAGCGGAAGAGACCTTCTCAACAACCTCATGGCTAGAAAAATCAAGTGTATCTTAAGTTAAGGCTCTACTCTTACAAGCGTGATGTTCACCTCCGACTCTAATTTTTCTTTAAAAAGGAAAGTATAAACTGAACGCCAGAGCTCAACGTCAGATCACCAGTGGAGTGGTATTAATAAATCCGTCAGCGAGGAGGACACGCGGCCAGCACTTCAGCGTGCTTGTTCGCAGCTCTGATCCGTGACTGAAGCGCGTCAGTCTCGGCTACGGAACAAATCGGATCCCTGCTGGTTCCGTCTGGGATTGAGAGGAAGAGAACAGTAGTTGATGTTACACCAGATTTTTCTCTTTGAGGCATAAAAAGACTAAAATCTGTAAACTGGAGGAAAATGTGTGTCCGTTAGAGTCCTTTGTGGTCATGTAAAAATGTCCAGAAGCCAACCTCACGGTTTACGCCACCGGTTTGAGGACCGACCGTAAACACCTTCCCTCTTTTGTGAGCTCCCTGGTGAAACACATGCACGGTAGAGGGATGGCTTCCTCGTGGCGAGCGATCGTGTTGAACTTGCACTTCTTGAGGTGGTCTGCCATGCTGGCGATGTTTGCAAACTTCCACTCGTTCACCGTGCCGAAGGCTGTGCTGAACCGCCACACCTGGACGAAGACAACAATTAAGATCAGTAGGACCCTTCCTCCTGGGAGGAAACAGTTCCCCATCCACGATCATTTTAACCCATCGATGACAATAATATAACATGTGGAAGATTTTAGAAAATTGGGTCTAAATTACAGCGTCTTTTTCCAACTCGGACGGGTTTTCTGGCATTCCCGAGCTCATCCACACACGCGCACGCACGCATGCATGCATGCACGCACACACACACACACGTAACTACCATGGAAACGAGCAGAAAGTACAGCTGACAGGACAATGACTCATTCCCCTTGTCCCGGGTAAAATAACAGGGCGTGTCCTCCACGGCGTCCCGCCCTCCACAGATGTTCATTACATTATCACATATTTTTTTAATAATAAAGCTGAAAAAATTATTATCACAAATAAAGTTAAAAATGCTTCTGAAGATACCCAAGACTACCTACGCAACCTTAAAAGAATAAGACGTCTAGTCATTGTTTTCAAAATTTATCATCAACAGTAACTGTTTTTGTGTCTCTATGATGACATGAGATGTTTGGATAAAAATAAATAAATAGTTACAAGATAAACATGTAAATTTTCAGTAACTTTTCAGGAGCTTGGCTGAATTAAAGACATTATTTCATACCAATTTTTTTTCTCTTGTACAAAACAGCACAGACTTCTTATTGTAACTTAAAAAGTAATGTTATAAAGGCATAAAATGATCCATCATGGTAACATTTTTGGGAAAAGTAGTGCCGGTAATCAGATTACAAGCATCTTATTTCTGTCTAACAACACACTGGGCAGCTGTAATTTTCTAATTTTGTTTTTTAATAAAAACTAAAAGCTAAAATATTCTAAGTTTCTTGTTAGTTTATGGAGTTTTGAACTTTTACACTTTGACATCAAAACAGAGATCTCCCACAGTTAAAAAATTAACCTGGAATTGTATTTATCATCAAGATGTATTTAATTGACAACCAGGTCAGTTGAAACAAAAAAAAAGAAGACTTATTTGATTTTTTTAAAAGAAAGTACAACTTTGAATAGATAATGCACGCTAATATTAAAAATCTTTTGAGGTTTGTATAGAAATGTTTCACAACATCATTAAGAGGAAGCAAGAAAGCAAAAAGATCCGAGTCAGAGGGAGCGAGCGGGACAGAAGGTCTCAGGCAGGCTTGTTAATCTATTAACAGCCTTCTGAAATAAGCAGCCCTGTGACATTTGTCTTGCTGTTGTGCTGAATATTGTGTTAAGTAGTTCTGAGAATGGAAACACCGAACGCTCATTCTGAGAAACCTATTGTTGAGATTCGGTGAGAGATGTGCACGGATCCGAGCCACTACAGAGACACCACCCCCTTCCCCACGGTTTTTTCCCCTTCAAATAATACAGTGAAATTTCCACCCTTTAAGCATAAAAAGATACATTTTTTTCTAAAGGTTCTTAAAGCAAAATATGACTACGAAGGAGCTCTAACCTTATCTGTGATTTGCCACGAAGGAGACCCGTCATCACGCCGTGTCTTCTCCCACAGCAGGACCACCATACCTCGCATCTGGAGCAGGCTGGCGCACACGGCCCTCATGGTTCTGGACACTCTGGACAGTTGACACAGACTGAAGCTGTCCAGGAAACTGGCTATATGCTGCACCACTTCAAACGGCAGACTGCTGAACTGGTCACACTGAGAGCCAGCGTACCGGGTCTTTCTTGAGAGGTGGTCTCCAGTTCTTAAAGGCAAACCAGGCTGCACCCCAAAGGAGCCAAGGTGCCTGTCGTGGATGATTCTGAAGCCCTGCACAGACGGGCAGAACCGTCTTTGAGAGTAGGTGCAGCCATAGTAGGCCAGTGGGCAGCGCTGCTCCATCCATCCATTGAGTCCAGCGTGGATGTCTCCATGAACGTTTTTGAAGTGAGACGAGAACTCATCGCGCCGGAACAACTGCCCACACACAAATGTAAACATGGAGCGCTGCTTCGTTTGATACCGGGCCACACATTCGAGTACTAAGTCCAGCCTGAGCGTGTGGAAGGGACTGGGGTTGGAAAGCTGGGGACTGGCGTGGTCGCAGGCTGAGGCTGAAGCGATATCACCCACCATAGTGTTGGTTGCAAGAATAGCTGAAGGGAAGGAGAAGGTCTGCGTACCAAAGTCAATGTGGTAGCCATCAACAAACCTGCTGTCTGAGATTCCTCTGCCTCCTGGAGAATCACCGAGGCAAAAGAGCAAAGCCGCAGTGATGAGATCAATCCCGTGAAGGCCCATGGGGTCATCTGCAACCTCCAGATCAGACGTGTCAACTGCCTTGTCCTCCATCTTTGCTCGAAACAAATATGGGTCTGATAACAGGGCTCGGCGCCCATTAAATGTAAACATACTGATCCCTCTAAGCACTTCGACATTCTGCAGCTTACGCTCCAAACACCTATACCTGAGTTCAGTGGGCAAGTGTTGCAAGAAGTTATTTCTCACAGAATCAGATAACAGGAATGGCACTGGAGGTCCAAGCGGGGCCTGCGGGGGCGCGGCAGGCTCCAGTGCAACAACTGGCATGTAATTCTGGGGCACCTCCGGCCACGCAAGGTTGGAACCATTTATTGGTTCCTCGATCGATTCCTCCTTTTCTTCAAAAAACAACTCAACGAACTTGTTTTCTTCTGCCCAGCAAATCGAATCTTCATCTGTTCCCACAGCACAATCAACCCCACCGACTGCTCCAAGCTCGCACTCTGAATCAGAGTCGCTCTCTTGCATTTCTACATTCTTCCCACCCTCAGCGACATAAAAACCATCACTCTCTCCGTTTTTTCCATATTGCATCACTCCATTTTTAGGATTTTCACCATTTAAATTCTCAACAATTACATCAATATCATTGGAATTAGTCAGGATCTCCAAGGTAGCAGCTAACCTTCTCGTCTTCTCCACAGAAGACCTGTAGTGGTCGGTGTAAGGTTCTTCCTCCATTTCCACTGTCCCACTGCCTAATACCGTCTCCGACAGCCCTGATGCAGTGGCCATTTTCTCACCTTCATCTACCTCTTTATCACTGTTCTTTGACACCATGGTCGTGACCTTCAGGGACTCCAACAACATCCTCTGATCCTGCAAAGCCAAAGCCATGTCTAGCTGCTCCACCTCATCAAATTCTTTGCTCAAGTTTTCATAGGACTTGCGATCAGAGTAGCTCACAGGCCAGCGGTTCCACTCCATAGTACAACACACTATACTTGCAGGGCACGTCTCAAGATGTTTCGCCATCTTTGTCCTTGCGATGGTGAAGGGGCAGCCAAATCCACTATTTAGGCAAGGCAGTCGTTCATATGGACACAGCAGACGATGTTCTTCCAGCTTGCATGAATGGAAAACCGCCCCACACACTAGAGGACAGCCCATAAGGTCGCAGGAAACACCCGGGTCGAGTCTCACCATGCATCTTCTGTTGATGCATTTAAGGCAGTGGGGGTGCAGGTTTTCCATTTTCACTGTGCTGCTCTTTGATCCGTCAACTGTAGCAGTGGGAAGGGGTGACAAGTTCAACCCTGTAATCAATAAAGGAAAAAAAACATACACGTTAATGATGTTGTAACAACACATGAGGTCTCAGGCCTTTGAAGGTATTCTCCAAGTTGACACCTGCATGTCTTCTCTGTCACAACTTGCTTACAAAAAAACAAGTCTGGCCAAAAAGAGTCACACCGTGGGAGTACGGGAATGCTTCACTTTGCCAAGTGAAGCATTCCCGTATGATGTCTGTCACCACAGTAGTTCCTCGGCACAACGATTGCAGCACTTCATCTGCCATTATTCTTACCATGGCATGCCATCACGTTGGATCAGAGTAAAACTGGACTTGCTAGACCACATGAGCCTTTTTTATTCAGTTAGTTCGGATCCCAAAGTTAATGATCTCTAGCAAACTGAAGCATCATTTTCAGACTCGTGTCAGTCAAAGTAAGTTTCTTATGGCTATGCAAGTGTTTAATCCTAATATAGCGAGTTCTCCTCACATCCTGTTTGGAAATGCTTTTACCTTCACCATTTAACGCCGTCTTGAGTTCAACTCTAATATAGTATCAAATCAAAGCACAATCACTGAAAATGTTTGTAAGATGACATTTCTTCCTTGACCATGATGGTATACGAAAATCATTCCGGGTTTTATTAATGCAAATTCATTGTTAACATGATGTATTGATGAAAAACGTCTTAGTGCATCCGTTTTGACTTTACTTTCGTATATTAAACACATCTTTACCATAACACGTGACATTACAGGTGGTACAATTCAGATTTAAAGTGAAGGAGTTCTGCTTGGGGCGGGCAACATTTCACAACACACTTCTTTGGTTTCGTGGCGTAACCAGTGAGATTAGAATTTCAATTGCAAATCTACCTTCTTGTTTGTGGAGTTTGGTTTTCAAGCAGTCAAGACTTTCAGTACATTACTCAACAAGTTCGTCTCCAAAACGCAAGACTCGCTGAATACGTCTCATTCATGAGCTTCAAGCCTATAAGCCTGTGTAAAAGGGATTTGCGAGAAGGAAGCCCGTTTGGAGGCTGTAAACGGAACCGGAGCACAGCAGAGCCTTTGTTCGGGTCGCCGCAGCTCCGGCCGGCGGCGGCGGAGTTACGAAAGCGCAGCTGGCGGGTTAGCGCGCCGCAACAAACATCAACAACACGGCGGACGCCGGTTCGGTCTACGCAGTTACAGCCGGACCAGCGCGGAGGTCCGCGCGGGTCCGGGGCATGTTTATACGACACGGCTCTCCTGTCAACAGTGCAAATGAGAACAGAAAACGCAATAGGCGCGAACACAACTTTATAAACTTTACAGCACAACAATGGAGCATCACGATAGTCAGGCTACTTAGTTCGTTAGCCGGTAGCTTCTGGAAACGGCTTACCCGAGTCACGGTGGCGTCCAAGTGCCGCTTGTTCTCGCTTTTCTGCCTTAAACGAGCCTTGCTGGTGCCACTAACCGCCAAACGTTGGCTATAAACGCAGCTCTCGGTACTAAACGTGCCCAAATGTCTTTGTTGTGAACTAGCTAGAGCCGGTTCTGCGGCTCCGAGTCCTTCGCTGATCTGAGTCGGACGGTCAGAGACGGTCGGGTCTGAAGGGACGCACGCCGACGTCATCACGTCACACCAGCGGTCATATGGTCATATCTGGGATTGTGGCTGCGGACTGTGAGAGAGCCCTGAAATAGACGGGCTGGGGAATCCCGGAGGGTTTAAAAAGTGTTTAAAAACACTCCGAAATAGCTGCGACGGGCTTAGCGATGCTGATAGGAAAGGCTCCCCGCAACCCTCCCGCACTAAAGACATCTAAATATATAAATATAAATATAATTTTCTTCTGCTTTTTTGTCACAAGTATTTCAGATTATCAAACATGTTTTTTTTATATTTGACAAAGATAGCCTGAGTATATACAGTTTTTAAATGATTTCACAACCTGGTAAAATAAAAAAGTAGTTGCCCTCTGAGCCTAATACTTTGATTTGGTGGCAGGGCAGCAAGAACTGAGAATAATAATCCAGCCTCTTCATTTCTTTATTTCTATCTTGACTGACAGTATCCCTAAAAAACAGCTGCTTTGAAAAGAGCTGTAAAGACATGCTTCCAAAGGGAGCAGTTGTACTGTATTTCTGTGGTATTTTGAACAAGACAAATGTTTCACATTTCATAAAGACTTCAAGACAATGTGTGGACTTGTGGGGAAAAAAATGTTACAATATACTCCCTTAAAGATCATTCAAACTGAAAATTAATACACTGGTGACCCAGGAAGTATTAAAAAGACACAAACGAGACAGAATATGACTTTAGAGAGATCTTTATTATTCTGTCTTCTTACAAATCAAGTTATTATCTTTGTAAACACTAAAACAATGCACATCATCTTCATTATTGTAAATCCGACCTATGCATGTGTGACCTTCTGTTTCCCTTTGTCAGTGCTGGGGAAGTCCTTGCTTCACGAGGCTACCTCTGAGATGTGGTGGATATTAGACAGGGTGAGATGTGCCTCCCGGGCTGGGTAAAAACGCCGGGAGCGAAACCACAGCTTCCCAAACACACCTGTGATCAGCAGCATGATGACAAGCAGCCCTCCCAGGACTAACGTCTCCACCGGAGGGACTCCAGCGCCATCTGCAGATGGAGGGACACAGCCAGAACCATGTTTATATGAGCTGGTTTTGGTGCGGCGTCTTCGAGAACGTACAATGTGCGAGTTACAGGGACGTCGCACAGGTGATACATACTCAGACTGGGCTTTTCACCCTCAGGCAGTATTCGCTTGATTGGTCCATAAGACACCGTATGGGACAGTGGGATCTCTCTTCGCATTCTCATTAACCCATCCTCAGCAGAACAGTTCTGTTTGGCAAAGAAATGAAATAAAAATGAAGTTTTTAGCCTCATTTACAAGTGAACAGTTTGGTTGTTAACTCTATTTTAAGGACAACAGCCTTGCATGTCGCAGGATGCTTGTCTGAACTGGCTTGAGTATCAGTTTGTGGTGTCCAGTGAGCTCCCTCACCGGCTGGCAAAGACTCGGGCTGCTGTGGCAGATCTGCACATTGCAGTGAAGGAAGACGTTGGTGTAAGAGCTGCCGACAAACTTAAACATTTGTATCCTGAACATGGCCTCTGGACCTTCTCCGTTCTTCAGCACGCTGAGAGTCTGTTCGTTTGTCAAACCCGGACAACTAGAGTGGGAAACAGAGAGGACACGGAGGTTCGCTGATTAGGAGTTTTCCATTTGGAGTGAAGACCTGCACTAAAAAGAAAATCGGTTTAAGCTTGTCTGACAAAACTGTAAACATAACTGCAGGTGATTAAACAATTTATTTTGTTAAAACATCATGCATTTCCCTGCCCTGCTGTTGCTAACAGAAGCAAATACAGCCTAGTTGTCAAGGGCATGCACAGCTGTTGAAACGAAACGCATGTGGCCTCCAAGGAAAGAGTCACATGACCTGGCTCTCAGAGTTGTTGTCTGGCCAGCTCTCCTGGCAACAAACTCTCTTATTTCAGATTTCAACAGCGCCCCTGCAAGAGGACTTATGAAGCAATAACCCTGCTGCAGAGCATGTCACAAACAAGCGTTAAGCTCTACTAAGCATCTTGCCTAAACACCAGCGCACGCTTCTTTATAAAGTCTAGAGGCAGACCTGTCTCTGATGAAGGTGTACTGAATATTGTGGTATGGATCGCTGGTCGGTGTAGCCCAGCATCTCTCCATACGCAGCATCAGGTGAGCCGGTATCTGGGAGACAGACAGCCAAGTCATTCCTTGCACAAGCCAGATACTTTTCCATAACCAGCCACGAAATGCTGATTCATAATAAGTAAACAACAGGTGTGCCAAGAGGTTCAAACCACATGCAAGAGCAATGGTGCAGCTCTCAAGTGACCATGGAGTCATGGGTGTTTGCATTCCAGCATCAAGTGGAACATCTTCCCACAATAATATTGCTCAACATTAGGCAACCGCTTGGTTGAACTAATCCAAAAAAAAGCTTTCTAGGCTTAAAGTACTTAAAATGCTTTCATCGGAATTTCAGGTTCATACATGAGATGCAAACAAAAATGTTGAATTTTCCTTAATGTGCAGCTCAGTATCAGATCCAGAACCACATACCATGAAAACTTTGACAAAGATGTTATCGTCCAGGGTCAGCGAGGGCACAGTCGTCCATCTGTCCTCAAAGGCTTTATCTTTATACAGCAACATGGACACTGAGAAATTCCCATCCTCCGTGTTCAGAGTGATGGTTCTGGAAAGAAAACGGGGTCTAAACAGCCGCATGGTGACCTGCAGGTTATTTTACTGCTGGCTTAGAGGTCAGACCGCGTACCTGACATCCACTCTGATCATGTTCTCACCGTTGGGTTGTTGGACCACGTAGCTGATGGGGTAGCGACACACGAACGTTATGTTGATGTAGTTTCTTGTGATAACATCTGAATAGTTATTGTGTATGGTGTTTATGAACATGATGTGTGTATCATCTGAGACCTGAAAAGACATCCGACAGAAAAAACATGCATCACCGTTTTATTCTTTTTTTTTTTTGCTTTCCTCTTGGAGGATGTTTATTTCACTGGTTTATTGTACCTAAGTGAAATAAATCACTGTTAAGATGCACTAGTATTTTATTTACCACCTGAACATTCCTACGTTTTTAAATATGCCGTGATAGGAGCAACTTTTCTGGAACTACTGGCATGTTTTCAGATCAAATAGAGAAGGTCAGTTTCAATAATTGAGGGTCAAAATACTGAGTTGAGCTTTTTTTATACAGCACCAAATCACAACAAATGTCATCTCAAGATAATTTAACTATACAGTTCAGCTCATTACAAATTACTCCAACTAATATAAAGCCAATAAATTACAATTATTGCTTCACTAAGGTAACCAACAAATTGCATCTACTTTTCTTCGATACGACTCCCCATCCTGAGCAAGCACTAGGCGACTGTGGAAAGGAAAAAGTCCCCTTTAACAGGAACGAAACCTCTGGCAGAACCAAACTCAGGAAGGATGGCGGTCTGCCTCGACTGCTTGAGGTTGACAGGACAGGAAAGATGAAGAACAGCAACAACAACGACAGATCAGGACCACGGGGCCCCTCCTGCAGGTGACCTGTCGTTTGAGCCAAGTCTAGCCCATGGGTAGAGACCCAGCCACCGTATCTTTGCCCAGAAGCCCCTCCCCCAGGGCTGGCTCTTTAGTGGGGCTCACTTCCATGTGTTTCAATGGACTTCATGTTTTAACAGAACCATACGTCTTGCCCACCTTTGCAGACCATGTTGCAGTTACAGGAGGCTGACTGATGGAAAATTTGACTGCAATAAGAGAGGTGTCAGCTAAAACACTGAAAAAGATCATGAAAACTCTTTCAACACGGAGTGAGGTTACAGACAAAGGTTGTTTCCAATCCGCTTTGTTTTAAATTTGGAAAAAATAAAAACCTAACTGGATGAGTTAAGTGAACCAAGAAAGACATCAACACATCAGTCCAGAAAACGCACTGCAATATAGCTTCAAAATAAAAAAATGAACAAAACAATTTGTAATGTACAAAGACAACATAGAGAGAAAAGACTGTCGATGTTTGTAACTAAACCTTAAGAAACAGACTGAAGGAAATGGGATTTAGGAGTGGAAAAACATAAACCTATAGAAAACAAAGACTTGGCTGCAGCGTTGGAGAGGTTACGTAACAGTCTTTCCTGAGCTCTAACATTTATTATCCTTTTCACACCCTGTTAAAGAGAGCAACACAGTTTAATATCCTCTTCCACTGACGTAGAGTGAACCATGAATGGTCTAGGTCCCTGCTGAGTGAAGATAGAGTATGGTTTCTGTCTTCACAGACGCCAGAAGGAGTCACACGTCCTTTAATGCTTTAAAAACACCAGGAATACCAGCGATGGATCCCACGGAGAGCAGGAGAACCCCTGAAGGCCCAAGAAGGCTTGGCGTCAGGATATCACAGAAGCATAAGCAAGGATGGGAACATGTTTCAGTGACGAGTCTGGCCTTTAAACCCAGCGATTTTCACACTATCTTCTGACCGTGGTGTTTAAAAGGATCCACAGTAAAGGTGAAAGCTGCCTGACCGCTACGGCATTCCTTTGCTTCAGCAACAACCCTCTCATGTAGTGCAGATTTACTTTCCTCTACCTAAAAACCTTGTTGAGAGCTGCAGCTTACTAACCTTTTTCTTTGTTTTTTTTTAAATTTGAGGACACTTGTGCACTGAGGCTGGGATTTAACCCTGAAAGAGTCCTGGTATTAAAATGATCAAGGGGCTCGTTGGTTTACGATTTGTGGCTTTCCTTTTCAGCGGACTTCGACAAATAAGCAGCGTTTCCATGTAAATCCTGATAATTTAAAGCTACAAGGCCATTCAGGAGCCCCTTGAGGGTTTGACTGAGGAAAAGGAACAAACACCGCCCTTCTTTCCTGACACAAGCGGCCACTCCCCTCTTCTTTTCTTTCGGCCCTGCCTAGTCTCTGTGCCTTTATTCGTCTGTCTTGTTTTACTTGCTATGAGCCACGTCCATAGCAGCCATATAAGCACATTTACGTCTCTGGAGAAAAAAAGGGCACATTCACAAGAGGCTTCTTTTTTGGTGCTAAAAGATCTTGAATGGAGGAAAGGGGTTCTCACAATAAGAGCATGCGTCGTAAAATAGCTAATTTGTTATAGAGGGGATTTTCTGTTGCCTGTAAGTAGCAGTAGTTTGTCTTCACGGCAGTTGAAGATGGAGTCTCTTTTTTTCTTTGTGAAGAGCTGTTCTAAGTGTCTGAGTTCACGTGCAACACTTGATTTATCAGACTCTCGAGTTGTGCAGACACGGCCTAACTATGAAAATGATTCAAAAATCATACTATTGCGGTCCCACAGTCTGACAGATTCGTCTTTATGCTGAAAACATAGTTGTCCCCAACCTCAACGCCGCGGCACTCTGGATCATTTAGGTGCAAATCCCAAACCTGCACAAACACACACAGAAAAATACACAACCATTCAGTGAACTGAGGCACCATGACATCAGGATACCATTTGGTTGCAGTTTATTTTGATCTTTTTAACTATAATTTTAGGGAAAATGCTGTTGAGTTTTGTTGGAGCTGACTTACAAAAACTGGAGGCTCTTTGGTGAGGAAAAAAGCACTGGGAATAATAACTTCCATGTGGTCGTTGGTGCAAATGACCGTTTCATTGAGCTCTGATACAAAGAGGAGTGAAAACAAACAAACAAAAACTGAAAAACCTTTTCAGGTGCTTATATATATATATATGTTCTTACTTTGTACATTATCCCGGTTAAGCCACATGGAGAATAAATATCACTAAATAAAAGTAACTGATGAAACATGCTTACCATTAAAGTGAGTATTCCCGTTTCCTTTCACATTAAACTTCAAAACCATTCAATTTCAGCGTGAAATATATCATATCTTACAGTCAACAATTCAAAGTTAATAGCTACTTTTCAAAATATTTGCAATATATAAATATTAAAACAATAATATACAAATTAGTTACAGAATTTAAGTGCTGGGTACATTTTCACAAGTAACTAAAAGTAGCTGTATTTTGTTTCTCACCGTCTGAATGTGACTTTTAGTAGGAATTATCCTTCTACCGAGGAACCGACACCGGCAGCACTAAAAAGAGGTTTCTGATCTAAAACTGATCTAAAGATTATTCAAAATCATCAGGAAAATACATTCTAATGCAAAAATAACCTCTATGAAAGCTAAAAGCACGGTTCGCGAGAAGCCCCGGTCAGTTTGACCTTTGGCATTTCGTCTCAGATGTGCACGTTATGAGGTGTGCGTGCATGCTCACCCTCCTCCTCAGGCTCCAGATGGACTGCCGAGGCGACCGTCCTAGTGGTCAACAGTAACCAGGCAAAAACCACACCGACGGGCGCCATCTCCCAAGCACTAGAAGCCCTCCGGTTTGTCCGAGCTCAGCCGCTCCGATGCCGTTCGGCTGCTTCCCTGGAACTCTGTGAATCTTCTGAGCTTCACCACAGCTCCGTGTCACCCCACTCTCTCTCTCTCGCTCACTCAAGGCCACAAAACACAAGCTCTCATCAACTGAGAACCCTCTCTCCAGCCTTAAAACACCAACTTGAATGATGCCTCCAACAACAATGAGATTCCGCACATGAATAGGGGGGATCGAGGGGAGTCCGAGGTAACAAGCTGGACCCCGCCCACTACGGTGATGTCCTCTTAGTAAACACCTTACAACCGTTTCGTACCGCGGGCAGCAACGAGGCATCTGGTAACCATGTACAGAGGAACGGCAGCACGGGGCCCACGCTCTTTGTTGTCCGCATCTTTTGTCTGGGCACTTTAAAATTTTTACTGGTGCGGGAATCCCAGTCAGTCAGGTGAAAAGAAACCCATTACAAGTCGAGGGCAGTCCGGGGAGCAGGCCCGTCTGCCTGTGTGTGGTTGAACAGACTATAAAATACCACTTCTGTCTGCGAATGCAAGACACGATCCATCACTTACATTTTATTTAAACAAACATTTGAAGCAAGTCGTATTTAAAATATATACATGTCACGTAACTGTTAAACTCGGCAGGGCGATTTGTAAAGGCTACTAGAAGAAACAGACCAAGTGAACCAGAAAACCTCTTCACATTTTCCACCTTTTTTATGAGTTTTATTTACAAGATCAGTTTCCAAGACGCTAAATCTTGAGATTCTTTGTTTTTCAAATGAGACAGACATCGCTGTCACGCCGGACTGTCTGGGATTGTTTAAACAAGTCAACTGAAGCCGTAAAAAGATGAAAAACTCATTTAGGACAGAAGTGAAGACACGGAGATGACTTCCTTCCCGTTTCCACTTTAATAATTTAAATAAAAAGCATTTATGGTCATTACAGGCTGGTATCCTGTCATTGACAGACTTTTATTTCCTGAATGATGTAAGAAAAGAAACCTCTTGGTTTTTTTTGTGCAGAAACTCTATTTTTTATCCGTTTTTCCGTACACTGAGGTTGTACAGGAATTCACATGATTACGTCCTACTGACACAAACAACATCACTGTACAGGCTAGTTAATGAGAAATAACCAGCCGAAACCGTCACTGGATAAGTTAATAACAACTAGGACGACCAGATACCCATATACAAAAGATTTAAAACCTTAAATACACTTTAAAAATAAACCAAAAAACATGCCGTTACATGTTGTGACTGGTTCGCTAAAAAGTCTTCTTGGAATTGCATTTCAAAACTTAATGTTGCTTATAAAAACAAAACAACAAGAACTAAAAAATGAGGAAAAACAGAATGTGCGCAAAGTGGGAGCACTTCTAGCACCTCTGTGATCAGTGTGGCTGCTGTTTAGATTCCCTCCAGCGGTTCGGTGTCTTCGGTGAACAGGTCAGCCAGGTCTGCGACCGTCAGCACCGCCGCCTCCGAGTGCTTCATGGTTGAGCTGGTGTGACTAGAAGAAGAGATGCAGCTTTTATGAGAACTCTGAAGTGGTTAAAACCTGCAGCTTTCAGGATTCATACACTGCCTGTCCAAAGTAAAAAAAAAAGTCTGATATTTCGTTGGACCGCCTTTAGCTCTCATGACGGCGCGCATTCGCATCATGGCCTCGTTCCGATAGAAGCTTTTCGCCACAACATGCACTTTTGTCCAGAGTTACATTCATTTTCTCCAAGATCTCGTATTGATGACGGGAGAGTCGGACTGCTGCGCAAAGCCTTCTCCAGCACATCCCAAAGATTCTCAATGGGGTTCAGGTCTGGACTCTGTGGTGGTCAGTCCAGGTGTAAAAATGATCCCTCCTGCTCCCTGAACCGGCTTTCACAGTCTGAGCCCGGAGAATCCTGAAGAAAGCATCCATTGATGGAATAACCGGATCATTCAGTATCTTCAGTTGGTCTGCTGACCTCATGACATTGATGACTCTAGACCTGATCAACCGCAGCAACCCCAGATTTTAGCCCCGCCCCCACAGGTTTGTACGGTTCTACTGTTGTTTATTTACTATTTGACTTCACCCTGTTCATGATCGTTAAAACATTTATTTCTCGACCACATTTTATCCTGGACGATGATGGATGGTCCTCACCATCCTTCCAGTTTTTAATAACGTGTTGGACAGTTCTTAAACCAATTTTAGTAGTTACAGCTTCTCCTCAGGTTTTCTTTGCTTGATGCCAATCATTTTTTCTGAAGCAGATTAACATCTTTTCCACGACCACGAGGATGAAAAGAGAAGCTGCTCACTGCGTCAGCGAGGATTCAATAACTTGTTACCAGCTGAAACATCACCACCCACGCAGTAATTATCCACTGGGACGCTCTTACCTATCGGCTTAGTTAAATCCAGGTGGTGACTTTTTATTTTGCACATACAGTGTTTCTTCTTTTTTTAAAAAGAAGTAAAAAGAATTAGATTCAACTACACACAAACCTTTTTTCTGCCGTCTTCAGCATCGCTTGCATTCTCTCCTCAATAGTGGATTTGATGAGGAACCTGTGAACAAATGTTGGCCTGGTGGAGAAAAGATGAGAATCAAGTTGAATGCAGAACCAGTCATTTATGGATATAAATCAAAAAGAAAGCAAAGTCAAGATAATTTTTTTTTAAATTATCAAGAAGAATTTACAAAACTCTTGCGAATTATCAACTGTTGTTGCATGAATGTCAAAAACTGCTGAAGCTTAAAAGTGCAGGCTTCAAGTATGAGTAGCAGTTCACACTGCAGGTCTTAAAGCTCAGTTCTGAAGATCCGATTCCTTTTTTTTTTTTGTGGTTTTTCCTATTAGTGTTTTAAATGCGTCTTATACCAGTTGTGAACAGGCTTCTGTGTAGAAGTGACTTGCATGTGCAGTGAGACAAAGTGACCAACTCAGTACGTCAGGTGTAGGGATGTAAACAAAGACGCAGCAGCAGGGACTCTGCTGTGAGTGTTTGTGTTTTTGTGCAGTGGAGCGACAGATTCATAAACTAATGAAAACCAGAAATCTGAAACATGTGTGTGGATGAGGAATCGGAGCCCCGAGCAGGGGACTGTGATACATACGATTTAATACCACATATGAAAGTGACCCAGGTCGGGTGTGAAAAAGATCAGATTCCGTGTCATTTGAGCTGACAACTGCAAAAAAAAAATTAAATAAAATTAGATTTAGGTCATTTTTGTTTGCAGTGTGAAAGTAGCCTTAGTCTTTTACACCAAATCAATTTTTTAATTACTAGTTTTGTCCAATTAACAAGACGTTGTACGGTACAACAATGCCATTAAGCAAAAAAAAAAAAAAAATATATATTTTTTTTGCAGATACGCGAGAGTTTTCTGTTTGCTGCTTTCAGCCCTGTAGTTGCGGTTTGTAGCCGTCTCTTCATTCGCAGCATCCTCACATCCAGGCTTCAGCAGCTGGGAAATTCTGTCCAGAGAGCTCACGAGTTAACACATTCCCTGCCACCTACTTGGTCTGGCCAATCCGGTGCACCCTGCCTATTGCCTGGAGCTCGTGAGCTGGGTTGAGGATCGGTTCTACCAGCAACACATGTGTGGCCTCGATGATATTCAGCCCGTTGGAACCCGTGTGGAGAGGAAGGAGAAGAATGTTGATCTTGTCTTCATACTTGAAAGAACTCAGATTCTCCTGCAAAAAAAAAAAAATCTGTCACCAACACTACAGTTGCAATCACATCTGGACTAAACACGTCTTCCTTTTTATTTTTCTTGGTTTCCCACAAATATAAATATAATAATCTGGCATATTTTTAAGTTCAAATGTCTTTATATATATATATATACATACATATATATATATATATATATATATATATATATATATATATATATACATATACACATATATATATACATATACACACATATATATATATACATATACACATATATATATGTATACATATATATATATACATATATATACATACATATATACATATATATATATATACATACATATATATATATACATATATATATATATATATGTATGTATATATATATATGTATGTATATATATATTATTATATATATATATATACACAGATATATATATATATATATATATAGATATTATATAATATATATATAGTATATATATATATACACCAGATATACATATATATATACATATACTATAGATATATTATATATCATATATATATATATATAATTATATATATGTATAATAGACTATATATAATATGTGTATGTATATATATATATTATATATATCTTATGTATGTATATAGATACTATATATATAGATATACATATATATATACACATAACACACACATATATATAATATATATATAGATAGCTATATATACATACACACATCATATATATAATATATATATATAGATGTAATATATATAACATACACAACACATATATATAGATATACATACACACACATATATATATATATATATATATATATATATAGATGTAGATTATATATATATAATGACATACACATATATATTATATATATCTATATATATATTATCTACACATACACACACATATATATATATAATAGATATATATACATACACACATATATATATATATATATATGTGTGTGTATGTATATGTATATGTATATATATATACATACACATATATATATATATATATATATATATATATATATATATATATATATATATATATATATATATATATATATATATATATATATATATACATACACATATATATATATATATATATATATATACATACACATATATATACATACACATATATATATATATATATATATATATACACACACATATATATATATATTGTAGCAACGCTACTAAGAACAAGGCAGAGATAGGAACTTTGCAGGAATCTTGCTTTTATTTTCGGGATCACTGAACGATCCAACATGCAGTGGGGTCATCCCTCGCACCCCCCTCCTCACTTACGGTACAGAACAAAATGGACACACCAAGACAAAACAACCGACGCCGAACGGAAGAAAATAAACAAGACAATTGGACAACAAAACACACAGATTAAAACCCACACACCCACTCAGCTCAGGCCAGAACCGGCAGAGGGAACTGCATCCCACAATCCCCTGCGCCACCAGCTCTGACCGCAGACTAAAGGGGCGTGTGACCGTCACTACATAGCCCCCTTCTGAAGGGTCAGCCGTCCTCGGCGACCCTATCAACCACAAAATCATTTAAATATGCGGGGCGCCGGCGTGAACGCACTGGTCGTGCACAGTCATTCAATGATGTAGTAGGCTCCGGCCCGTTCAAGTCCACACCAGTAGATCCACCTGCCGTTCCCACAGTCAGTGGAACAAGGGGCTGGTAGGGAGCCAGCCGGTCCTGATGAAGCACCACAGCTTGTCTCCTGTCCGGCACACGCACCCTGTAGACCACGTCTGACAGTCGGTGCAGTACCTCCCCAGGTCCCCGCCAATGGCTGCTTAACTTGGGGGAAACTCCCTTTTTCCGTTCAGGACAGTACACCCACACTCTGTCCCCAGGTGCGAACTCCTGGCCCCGACACCGGCTGTCATAGGCCCTCTTCTGCCGCGCTCCCGCACCAGCTTGTGCTCCGCGGGTGAATTCGTGGATTTCGTGCAGGCGGTCCTTGAGTCTGCGACAGTAATCCATTTCTTTTCCACCGGGAATCTCGGGTTCAGGTGGCGCCCCAAACACCAAGTCCACCGGTGTCCGGAGCTCCCGCCCAAACATAATCGCAGCGGGTGTGCACTGGCTTGACTCCTGAACCGCAGTGCGATAAGACCAGAGGGCCAATGGCAGAAAGCGGTCCCAGTCCCGCTGGTGGCGACTGGTCAAGATCGCCAGTTGTGTGGCCAGGGTTCGGTTAAAGCGTTCCACCAGCCCGTCGCTTTGAGGATGGAGCGGGGTGGTTCTTGTCTTTTGTATCCCCAAGCGGCGGCAAACCTCGCTGAAAACCTGGGACTCGAAGTTCCTGCCCTGGTCACTGTGGAGCTCAGCCGGCGCCCCAAAGCGGGTGAACATCTCCTCCACCAGTCTTTCAGCGGTGGTGGCCGCGCTCTGATCCGGCACCGCATATGCCTCAGGCCACTTTGTGAAATAATCCACAGCCACAATGACATAGCGGTTCCCTGCATCAGTCACTGGAAACGGACCCAAGACATCTACCCCGACCCGTTCCATCGGAGCTCCTACCAGGTACTGCTGCAGCGGTGCTCGGGACTGCCGGGATGGTCCTTTCCGTGCGGTGCAGTCATCGCAGCAGTGGACGTGCAGCTCCACGTCTCTGCGGCAGCCTGGCCAGTAGAACCGCCCCCGGAGACGACGCAGGGTCTTGGCGTTCCCAAAGTGACCCGCTCCGGTGGAGCCGTGAACCAGTTGAAGGACCTGGGAGCGGGTCTCTCTGGGCACCAACAGCTGGAGGATGTCCTCTCCCCGATCCGGAGCCTGCCACCGCCGGTACAACACCTCGTTGTGGAGCTCGACGTTAGTCCACTGGGAATAGTAGGACTTCAGCTCCGGACTCTGCGCTGCGACCTTATTCCACTCCGGCCGTTGCCCCGCCTCCAGCCAGCTCCTCACTTGAGCCAGCACCGCGTCGGCCTCTTGCTGCTGCCTCAGCTCCTCTGGGGACAGCTCCGGAACACCTTCGGTCGTTGCTGCAGCCACAGTCTGGACATCGCCGTCCCGCTCCTCCTGGCGGTGACAGTAGCGGCATTCCGCTGTCAGGCACGGCCGTCTGGAGAGAGCGTCGGCGTTGCCATGGCGATGTCCAGCCCGATGCTGGATGTTGAAGTCGTAACTTTGTAAAGTCTCCAGCCACCGAGCCACCTGCCCTTCTGGTTGTTTGAAACTTAGGAGCCAGGTCAGGGAGGCGT